>PVJO010001998.1:0-78056 GCA_004026905.1 Hystrix cristata | reverse complement strand
GAAATGGCTGCAGCAAAATCTGATGATCGTTGAAGCTAGATGATCATTTCATGGAGTCTTCTTGGACTCTACATGTGAATGTAGTTTTTCCAACAATCCAAAGTTTAAGATTCAATCAAATCAATTCTCTCTCAGGTGTTCTCATTATGGATATGTCTCCTTTTCAACTATTTTGGCCAAAGAATATTTTAGCAGTCTGTTTAGCTGTTTTCTTAGTTTGGACAGTAATACACTTGGGTATTTCTTACCCTGAAGGTTACTATTTTTCTTTAGTGACTTCTAAAAAGGAAGCCAAGTGGGTTATTGGTACTCATGAGAAGAAATCTTTGGTTTCACTGTTAGTTAAGGTCTCGATTTGCACACATTCCTTTGGCCTCGTTCATCTCAGGCTCACGTTTCCACAGCACTGCTCCACCTCCGGTAGAGGTTCATTTCAGGAACTTTCTAGATTTTATGGTAATAACCATGTTTTTTGGCAAGCAAAGCCTGACATTTCTAAACAGTGAAGTCCATAATTCTTAGCAAAACAGACCCTAGAAGCAAAACAATCTGCTAAAGGAAGAGTTTACTCTGAGAGAAACGTGTTTTCTTTCTGAAAACATTCAGAGTCCGTGAGCCTTTATCAGTTTACCTTCCACTGAGAAGTACCAGCCAGACTGTACATTTTCAGAAAAGCCTGCTTCAAAGTACACGGCAGTAAAAACAAAACCTCAGGGATAAGCCTGACTCTGAGCTCCGTTCCCTCTCGGAAGCCCTATTAGCGGCTGATTTATGAGACGCACACTCGTGACCATGTCGCACACCGTGTCGTGTCTTGAGGATGGATTCCACGCTAATCTCCTAACAGCTGTCTCCTCCTGGCTCCACTGCTCGTCTCCACCTGTCAAGTTTCCTTTGGTCTCAGTGAACGGTTCTACCAGTTGCACCCAGAAGAGCACCTACAGAAGCAGCCACAACACCCTGCCCATGCCTGTGCGCCTCACCCTTCCTCCCACTCATTTTGGGCTGGTCCCCACTCCTTGGCCAGCAGAGGTCTCTGGTCCAGCACCCCCACCCGGACTGGAAACCTCATTTTGGAAAATGTACTAGTTCGCATCACTTCAAAACCTAAATAATTAAACCGGTCGATGGTTTTTAAACACGATTTAAAATCTGGTAATCTTTTCTTTATTGAGTGAGATTTTACCATTAAAGCCAATAACACAGTTTTGCTTTCCTTTACTCTTCACCTTGAAAACAGTCAGTGTCCTTCCGATGTCACCAGTACCCCTCAGGTCCGCAGAGACTTGGAGGAAACATGGTGTGAGCCACAGGGACAGTGTCTTGGCTCTGAGCCCCCAGCAGGATTCCGGGCTCTTCATGCATCTTCCTCAGACTCCCACAGGCCCTTGGTCTTGTGTCTGTGATTTACTCTTTGTCTCTGGTCCTGAGTGGTTCCTCCTGGTTAGGTGGATTACAGCCAGGATGAAGGTGGGTTAGTTTCTGTCACATTGGCACCTCTCTTTTCCTTCTGGGATGTGACCCTGGTCACCCCCAAGATGGTTGCTGCTCTCCCTGTTTGCCAACAGTGATAGTTTTTATCAGGACCCAAATCTGAATGTCCTGTTTCTTTCTTTCTTTTTTGTTTTTTTTGAACCAAGAACATGTATTGGTACATTGTGTACATAATGATCACATTCATCATGGTTATTTTGTACTTGTACATGAT
Source organism: Hystrix cristata (assembly GCA_004026905.1). Lineage (NCBI taxonomy): Eukaryota > Metazoa > Chordata > Mammalia > Rodentia > Hystricidae > Hystrix > Hystrix cristata. The sequence goes on along the minus strand of PVJO010001998.1, from coordinate 76,348 downwards.
GTATCTTGGTTGCCCCCACTCTTCCCCACCCCTCCCTTCCGTTCCCCCACCCTTCCCTATTTACAGCAGGTTTATTTACATTTTCCCATTTTTTTCTCTTTCTCCTTTCTTTTCTTTTTCCCTTCCTTCTTTTCCCCCTTTTCCCTTTCTAGTTCTACTGTCTTTTGAATATTATCTTTCTTTTACATAATATCTATTACACCTATTTGTCCTTACTTACACTTATGGTTTCTCATATCAGAGAAACAATTCAGTATGTACTTGTGAGGGTCTGATTTATTTCACTTAAGAGTATGTACTCAAGGTACATCCATTCACCTACAAATGTCTCTACTTTATCCTTCCTTATGGCAGAGTAGTACTCCATTGTGTAGAAAAACCACATCTTCTTTAGCCATTCCTTAGTTGTTGGGCATTTGGGTTGTTTCCAAGACTTAGCTATTACAAATTGTGCTGCTATGAACATGGTTGTGCATATATCACTGCAGTATGATGATTTTAATTCTTCTGGGAAGATACCAAGAAGAGGAATAGCTGGGTCAAATGGAACCTCTATTTGTAGTTTTCTGAGGAATCTCCACACCGATTTCCACAGTGGTCGGACCAGTCTGCATTCCCACCAACAGTGCAGGAGGGTTCCTTTTTCCCCGCAGCCCCGCCAGCACTTGTTATTGGTTGATTTCTTGGTAATAGCTGTTCTTTCTGGAGTGAGATGGAATCTTAACATTGTTTTGATTTGCATCTCTCGAACGACCAGTGATGTCAAGTGTTTTTTCATATATTTACTTGCCATTTTTATTTCTTCATCTGAGAAATGTTTATTCATGTCAGATGCCCATTTTTGGATTGGGTCTTTAAATTGGGTGGGGGATTGATTTTTTTGAGTTCTTTACATATTATAGATGTTAGACCTTTGTCTGAGGGACAACCAGCAAAAATTTTTTCCCACTCTGTGGGTTTTCACCGTGCTCTATTGGTGATTTCTTTTGCTGTGCAAAAGCCTTTTAAGAGGATGTAGTCCCAAGCACTGATTCTTTGTGTTATTTCCTGTGTAATCTGGTGTCTGTTCATAAATTTTTTTCCTACAGCTATGTCTTCTCTTCCTGTTCTATTCTCCAGTAGATTTAGTGTTTCAGTTTTAATGTTTAGATCTTTGATCCACTTTAGTTTTAGCTTAGTACATGATGATAGACATGTATCTAGTCTTAGTTTTCGGCATGTGGTAAGCCAACTTTTCCGGCACCATTTATTAAAGAGGCTGTCTTTCTTCCAGTGAGGGTGTTTGGCTCCTTTGTCTAAGATGAGGTATTTGAGTGTGTTTGGAGTTGTTTCTGCATCTTCTAACCTGTTCCATTGATCCTCGCATCTGTGTTTTTGCCAGTACCGTGCTATTTTTATAACAGTAGCTTCATAGTGTAATTTCAGGTCAGGGATTGCGATGCCCTCTGCCTTGCTCCTGTTGCCCAGGACTGTTTTTGCTATTCTTGGTCTCTTTTGGTTCCAGAAGAATTTCATGATTGCTTTATCAGATTCTGTGAAGTATGTTATTGGTATTTTTATTGGAATTGCATTAAATCTGTATAGTAATGTAGGAAGTATGGCCATTTTCACTATGTTGGTTCTTCCTACCCAAGAACATGGTATATCTTTCCATTTTCTGATATCCCTTTCAATTTCCTTTTTTTAGAGTACTGTAGTTTTCAATGAAAAGACCTTTACTTGCTTTGTTAGATAGATTCCTAAGTATTTCATTTTTTCGATATTATTGTGAGAGGTATATTTTCTCTTATTTCTTTTCAGTGAGTTTGTTATTTGTATATAGGAATGCTATTGCCTTTTGGGTGTTGACTTTGTATCAAGCTACACAACTGAATTTAGTTATTAAATCTAGAAGTTTTTGGTAGAATTTTTGGGGTCTTCTATGTAGAGTATCATGTCATCCACAAATAATGATAGTTTAGCTTCTTCCTTTCCTATCTTTAGTCCTTTTATTTCTTTCTCTTGCCTAATTGCTCAGGCTAATGTTTCTAGAACTATATTGCAGTTTCTGACATCACCCTGGATATCACACTGATTGTATTTAACTGACTTCTAACTTTCTTGAGTTCTTTCTAGAAGACCTTAGACCATCAGCTGTATAGTAGTACAAACTACATACATGATATTGGGCTTATATTTGCCCTTCTCTCCCCACAGCCAAGCAAGGTCATTGGTTTGACCTTGAGTACCACTGACTCTCTTCTCAAGCAGGCTCAATTTTCCAGTAGCCTCTGAGTCTGGGTTACCCTGCACCCACTGCCCTCACTCCCAACCTTCATGAACTGTTATGTTTCTCTATTCTCCCTTCCATAAGTTGTATTGTGTCCTTGCTATAGTCTTCGTGTCTGTTCCCAAGAATTCATGTGTTGGAAACTTAATACCAAGTCATGTTAATGATATTTAGAGGTGGGAATTTGGGAAGTGAATGGGTCATGGGAGTTCAGCCTTAGGAATGGATTAGTAAGTCAGTGATAGAATGATTTAGTTGTCAAAAAAGTGGGTCTAGGGGGGTAGAGATTTAGCTCAGGTGGTAGAGCGCTTGCCTAGCAAGTGCAAGGCCCTGAGTTTGATCCCCAGCACCCCCCCAAAAAAAGTGAGTCTGTGATAAAAGCCATCTCTTAGGAGTCCTTTTCACATCAGATGCCCTGTCCCACCTCAGGACTCTAGTCAGAGTCTCCACCAGCAAGAAGGCTCCTGCCAGAACTAGATCTTGACCTTGAACTTTCTAGCATTTGCCACCCACTAGCTAAGTAAATCTCTCTTCTTTATACATTACCCAGTGTGTGTTACTCGGTTATCACAGCAGAAGGTGACCAAGATAGTATTTGTTCTGAGACAAGCCCTAGAGGACACTCCAGGATGCACGGTATGCCCTGGGTCCAGCCAAGGGGAGGTAGTTCTGCCCTCACCCAGACCTGGAACCCCAGCCTGGTAAAACAGATGATCAATTCCAGAGACACAGAGAATTTGGATATGGCTCAGAGTGTTACTACTACCTAAGCCCGTAACAGGCATTCAGTAAATACATGCTAAGGTGGTGAATGAAAGAACAAATGATGGATGGAAGTGTGTCCAGGAAGGAGGAAGACAGAAGTGAGTGCCCAAGGATGAAGTAGAGCAGCAAGAACTAGGAAAGAGAAATCCTTCCCAAGTAGGGACCAAGCCATGCCTCAGGGAGAGTCAGATAGATGTCTTTAAAAGATTAATGATTCCTGAGAAATTGTCCTGTTGTACCCACAGAGAACAATAACATTTATTTATATACATGAACAATGTGCCAGGCACTCCTCAGCTCTATACTTACATGTGATAGTCTGATTTCTGTTACTGTACTGCAATACCTGAGACCAGGTAGTGTGTAAAGAATTGAAGTTCATTTAGTCACAGTTCTGGAGACTTGGAAGTCTCAGAGCCTGGCACCAGCATCTGCCTGGCATCTGGCGAGGCCTTCCTGCTGCATCATAACATAGCAGAGGGCATTGCATGCATCCTGGTGACCTCCTCCAATCCCAGTCACCTCCCAAAGCCCCACCTCTAAATGCCACTGACGTGTGATTTCAAGGATCAAGTTTCCAACACATGAACTTTTGGGGAACACATTCATATCACAGCAATACATTCATTCATTTAATTCTCAAAATTTTCTCTTGTCCCTGTCAGAGAAATTAAATCACTTACCCTAACTCGCACAACAAGTAAGTGGTGGGCTAGAGTTTGAACACAGATAGTCTGTGCTTAGCCGGAATTCAGTGGATTTGAAACTCTGGGCTTATAGTTGTGAAATGCACTGCCTTAGCTGTGGGGCTGATGTGAAATCTAAATGTGGCAGGCGAAGGTTTTGCTCTGTGCTGTAAAAATATGCTATTGAGGCCATGTGAGGGGTGTGTGTGTGTGTGTGTGTGTGTGTGTGTGTGTGTGGCATATACAAATAGATGTATATGTATATATTTTTCCTTTACATATTTTTCAAGTCAGAGCGCTGCCTGACATTCCGATTTGACTACTGTTTCCACACTGTGCAGTAACAGTGCGTCTTTTTCTCTTTCCAGAAATTGTCTTGCAGAGTGGCCAGTGCTCCAGACCTGGTAAGAGCAGCTTCACACCCTCCCTTCCTCCCCCTTCCTTCTCTTCACTACATCCTGCCTAGACGAACAGACTGATAGCTTTGTGTTCTTCTCAGATTTCAAAATGCACTTTCTGTCAAGCTTCTTTGGGTGACATCCTCCTTTTTGTTTTGAAATTCTGCCTCCTCTTGCCATAATTTTAGGGTACACATGAATCATATTAAACTGTACCGTGACCACCTAATGTTTTGCTACTTTGGTGAATACTTTTGTTGGCAAATATATTTTAGAAAAAAATGCAAATTACTCACTTCATACTGATGGAAACCAGATAGAGAGCCTTTTGTTCTAAGGTATTTTATAGTGATAAAAAACTGAGAATGTATTGGTGTTTTGTTTCTGTTTTAGTGTATAAGCAGAAGCTTGTAATTTAACATATTTTAGTATCTGTATGCATATATGTACTTAAGTATGATGTACAGTCAGCCTTCTGTACGAGTGGGTTCTGCATCCACAGATTGAATCAAACAAAGATCAAGTAAATTTTTTAAAAAATCTGTGTCTATGCTAAACATATACAGAATTTTGTCATTGTTCCTCTACCACAGCACCCAGTCACATAGCATTGACATTCTGTTAGGTATTATAAGTCACCCAAAGATGATAAAGTCAGGAGGAGGATGTGCATGAGTTCTATGCAAATCCTGCACCATTTTATTTTCCATATAAGGAGTGGAGCATTTGCAAATATTGGTATCCTCTGGGGTTCTGAGATCAATCTCGCACAGACACTATGTCCTGTTAGAGACTGAATTATATTACCAAGCCCTTCACAGTTGTGAGGTCAAAATGTTCTTTCTGATGGACCAAGAGGAGTGTTGCAAAAGACCAGGTTTTCCATCTTAGCATTATTTATAGCCATGATTTACCTGTTGGATTTAAGACTCTAAGGAAGGCCATCTAGGTAATGAATGAAATCTCCTTTTCTATTCCTTTTTCTCCAGTCAAAGTAGACAGCAGCTTAAGAAGAGCTTTAACCAAGTTAGACAGTACATTATTTAGGAAATGCAAAGGAGGATTGCATTTAGGCCCCGGAAACCCAGACAGTCTGTCCATGAATGGCCACGACACAGATTTGGGTTGCTGTGATGCAGTCACTTGCCTGTCCAAAGTTCTGAGGGTTATTCATTAATTCGGTGAACTGTTGGCCTTACCTAACATGACATTCATTTGCCATTTTCCTTTGACCTGCAAGAAGGAGGCCGTTTCTTTTATATTTTGCTTAATTGGCACATTTTTTTTAAAAGTCACTATTTGCATTTGTCTGTGAAAAAACTTAACATCATGTCATGTGATATCAAAGTTTATATATGTTGCAAATGAATTATCTATCAGATCTGTGTATATCTTATCTCAGAATTGTTTAGCCTAAAATCAGATAAAAAGAAATTATGATAAGGTATAAGAAACTTGGTTGTTCTTTTTAAAAAACATCTTTATAATTTAGGATGAAAGAAAATACTAAGGTCTACCTAGCTGGGTGGATTTCAATATTATCAGAATTTGGGTAATACTAGGGGAAAGTGAATGTGTTTCTAAAGAAGTTGCCACTTATGTTCCCTGATTTTTATTTATAAAAGAGGAGCACAATATGTACTTTTAGGGTGTCACTGCGAATTTGATCGCTGTGGAGCTAGTTATAATTTCTGCGTACTTTTCGTGGTTTGGTTTGGTTTATTTTGTTTATTTATAAACTCATTACTAAAAAACTATTACCTAGCCATATATTTGTGTATATTATAAAAAATTTTTTTTATTGTCACAAGCTAAATAATTATCAGCTTTCCTTTAGGAGCTAGTTACCGGTGTATCTGCACTCCCTTTTCTACTTCTCCATACTTTATGATTAGAATAAATGTCATTAATGACTAGAATAAATATCATTAATGAAAATCCTTTTCTGAGATCAGATTTTATTTTTAAGATAAAACCCCTGTAGAACTCGTCTGAGAGATTATGTCGCTCGAAAATGATCCTGGAATCCCAGCAGCTCGGCGGTCCCACTGGGCAATGGGGACGCAAGGGAAAGAAGCACTCCATGTGCAGGGTTAAGGAGGCCAGTTAGCACCCACAGGCGTCAGTTTCAGGGCTGCGACTGAGTCAAGGTGCCACTCCTTTGTTCCGTGGCCCGTCCCTGAGGTGTTTCTGCCAGAGGATCTCTGTGTCCCCACGTCGGAGTCCAGACAGCTCATCGTTATTGACACTTATGTCCTCGCCGTGCGATGTGCCGCCCTGAGCTTCTGCGCCAGGAAGCTCGCCCGAGGGCGCCGAGACCCCGCAGCCAGCTCCAGGCCCCTGCAGATAGCTCTCCCGCGACGTGGGACCTCCGGTCCACAGGTGCGGTGACTCGGGGGCCTGCAGAGATCTGTGCTTTGGGGTGTTTACGTTTGGGCATTTACTTAGTTCCTTGTTTAAAGAGTCCCATGTCAGGCTTATGAGCATGCGGTTCTCTAGTTAGGGCGCTGGGACTTTTAAACTCGTCAATCATTAACCTTGTTCAAAAAGAAGCCAAAGAACACCCTGGTGTTCCCTATTGTCACTAGGTTCGCAGAGGCTTTCCTCCCACGCTCTGAGAGCCACATGTGACCTTACAAAAACTCGCTCTGTTTTCAACCTTTGTCAAATATTTTACTAACACATAAACAAAATATATTTCATATTTAAAAAATAGGTTTACAGTCATCTGAGATGGAAACCATTGACCTAATTTTTCAAATAATTGCTTATATTTATGCTCAGCGTGAAAATAAGATCTTTACAGTAAACTAGATTTTCCCAGTCACTGGCAATTGATTTAAAACTTTAAAACTGAAGTTGATTGAGAGCCACTTCAAATTTAAATTCTAAGAGAAACTGAAATTCTGGTTTGATTCATCCTCGAAGCCCACAAACCCAATTTCCCTCAGGGGCCGCAAGAGGGAGCTGTTGAACCTTCAACTAAATTTACTAGACTTTAAACCCTCATTCTTGGCGTAAACTGTTCACATAATCTGGCCTATAAAATGTAACTCGCATTGCAATAAACAATGGAATAGTTTTCTTCCTATTAATGCAAAAATCTATGCAAATCATGAAGAGATACTGCGGTTAAATTCCATGAATACTTGTGAGTGTGTATTATTTGGAAGACACTATTCTAAAAGGGATACAAAGAAATAATTTGGGTGATTCCTAAACGTGTGTGTTTGTGACTATCACATTTGCGTTGCAAAATAGAACATAGTATACAAGAAACATTGAAAAAAGAAACAAAATATGTCGGGACGCAGGAAGGAGCAGGTGGCATCAAAGAATGGCCAAGTTTTGGGAGCCTGACAAAGACAGAAAATGTACTAAGTGAAGAGCACAGAATAAGTTTTTCAGAAGTGTGGAAACCCCAAATAATGCGGTTTGTTTGAAGCACAGTTTGCATAAACATGATTAAGAGAGTCTGTAGAAAGGGTAGACTGGTTGCATTGTGAGTGTGCGTAGATCCCCGCAGGACTTACTTTTCTTTAATCATGTTAAATATCAAAATCTGGCCAAATGAATGCTTAACTCAAAATGCAGAAGTGGAGGTAGGAAACAAATCCTGTCCCACCTGAGCTTTCCTCTGTGACCTCTGATACGTCTGGGCCTCAAACCTACCCTGCTATAGACGGGATCTGGAACGCGCCCAAGACCCGGGTGTGAAAGGCTTAGGCCTCAGCTGAGGGCTGCTGCGAGGTGAAGGAGACCTTAGGAGGTGGGGCCTCATGAGAAGTCACGGGTACCTGGGGGCAAGGTGCCCTCAGAGGGAACAGTGGGATGCGAGGCCTTTCACTGTCCCCAGCTTCCTGGCTGCCTTAAAGTGAACAGCTTTTCTACCGTCACTCTCGCCATGCTGTGCTGTCTCCCCACTTACCCCAAATGAATGGGACCAACCGCTCATAGAATGGACCCTCTAAATTGTGAGCCAAAATAAACCTTTCCTCATTTTAAATTGATTATCTCAGGTATCTTGTTACAGTAACAAAGCTAACACACATCCTGATAGTGTTTGAAAGTCAGTGGGCGTGACTTAGATGAAATGCTGTAGAATGCTATTCATTAGAATTTTTTGGCATTATTTACCACATATCTATTGAAGTCATAGTATGAACTGGTTCTTAGGAAATCTTAATGTTTGTTATACTGTGCTAAACTTGATAAAGCCTTTGCGAATTGTTGAAAACCATCTTTTTATTTATTAAGATAGAAGTTACTACTACTTGGAGTACTAGACGTAGTTTTGAAATTTTTAAATAATGTTCCATGGGTACACAGTTTCAGTTATGCAAGATGAGAAAGCTCTGGAGATTGTTTGCACAACAATAGGAGTATACCTAACACTACTGAATGTACACTTAAGATGATAAATTTAATGTTACATGTTTTTCATCACAGTTTTAAAAATTAAAGTATTTATTTGAGATAAAACAGAAACCATCTCTGGGATGTGGAATGAATTTAGCTGTTAGGTTTTCTGTAGCCCAGGTTGGGGGAGGGAGCACCCTGTGGGCCATGGTGTTTTCATTGGTGAGTATGGTTTCAGAAATAGACTATTTCCCAGAATTTATAATGTTGGCTCCTATAGAAACGGCCAATAGCTGGATAATAGCTTCTATTGTTATGTTAAGAAAAATACATAGAAACTGTTCACATGCACTTGGATTCTCTATGAAGGCCACATATGTTAAGGCAAAACTATTTTAGTTACTTCTCACTGCTGGGACAAAATACCAACACCCACATGTTAAAAGAGGAAAGGTTTATTTTAGCTCAGTTTGTAGAGGTTTTAGTCCATAGTCAGCTGCTTCCAAGGCAGACTGGCATGGCAGAGAGACATCACAGAGGAGAAACAGTCCATGGCAGGGCAAGTAGAAGGCAACCAGCAGCCGGCCTCCCTTTCCCTTTTATGCCATCCAGGCTGTAAGTCTATTGGTTGCTGTCACTCACACCCAGGGTGGGGCTTCTGTCTCCAGTAAATCCATTCATCCACACCCAGAACTATGCTAAACCAATCAGTGGATCAATCCATTTATTCACAGGCCCTAGATCAAGCCACCTTTTAAAAGCCCCACCTATGAGCGCACGAGGCTTTGGAGGAACAGCTAGATACAAGCCATAACAAAAGCTGAGTGAATGCCTTTCTCTGGAGACTACAAACAACATAATTCTGATACTTTAACTCTTTATTGTCTAATTTAAAGAGAAAATTAGAGAATAATGAAAGATGTTTCATAGGACAGTAGACAGAATTAAGGTTCCCCAAAATGATGTTGGCATCCTAATCCCTGGAAGCTGTGGATATGTTTCTTACTATAGTCTGCATTTTGGAAAATAAAGCATCTATTTTTCCCTGACCTGTCCAATTCAGTTGTGACACTGTCTACTCAAAGAGAGTGTCATTCTACCGGCAGAGGGTTCAGACCCCAAAGACCACCTCCCCTTCTTTAGATGCCAGTCGTAACTCTCGGGTTGTTTTATCTGTGATTCTGACCCACCCACTATAAATTGGGATTTCCATTTCAGGTTTGATTAATTTGCTCGGACAGTTCGCAGGCCTGAGGGAAACAATTATGTTGGCCAGTTTATTAGAAGGGACATTACAAAGGGTGCAGATGAAGAGCTGCGTGGGGAGGGCACGGGGAAAGAGCACAGAGCTTCCCTGCCCTCCCAGCTGGCCTGTGCTCCAGCCCCTCCACATATCCACCTGTCTAGAAGCTCTCCAAACCTGTCCCTGTGGGTTTGATGGGGACTCCACCATATAGGAACTGTCTGTTCAGACTTTCTCTGGCCTCTCTGTGCACCGTTCCTTTCTCCGGGTGTAGACAAGACCCCCCTGGAATGAGGAGGATCACTGATCTAGCATCAGACAAGGTAGGCCCGAGCCTCATGGTGTCAGAGATGGGTTCTTCACTTCCAGCAGCAAGTATGCTCATGTGATCTGCAGCTGGCAATCAGGGCACCTGCCCTGGCCAAAGCGTTCTGCTGACCTTCTGGTTTCAACTCACTGGTACGCTGACTATTCCCAGTAGCCTTGACATCAGAAGGCATAAGGAGACACAGCTGCCATCTCAGGCTTTGGCTTCTTGAGGCTCGTGAAGGATCTGGTTCCATGGCCAAGCTGCGGCGAGCTCTGTGCTGAGGAGCTGTGTCCTGCCTGGTCTCACATCAAGGGAAGCGAAGCTGTGTTTAAGATATTGCTTAGGGTGACGATAGAGGAAGTCACCTCTGCCCTGGCTTGATTTTTGTGGATCACGTGGCAGGTTAAATCCCGCCAACCGGCCTATGTAATGGTATAGGAAGTCGGTGTCAGGGGAAACCAGTGCAAGGAAAGTCAGAAAACTCTGGTAACTGTCCCATTGTAAGAGATGCCCCATTTGCTTTTTGCATTTATCCATAAAAATCTTCACCAAAGAGAAAGGAAGAAGGCAAGTGGAAGTTTGCAATAGCAACTTATTTATGGAAGAGGAGACCATTTACCTACACTGAGTTTGTGAAGCTTCTGTACCACTCCTTTCACTGTTGTGCGTACGTTTTCAATATTTGGTTAAGATCCATAGGCCATGCCTTCTCCCACCCACAGAAAAATTCCTCTAAGGAATCATGAGCTCATCAACATTTAACAGCTGTTTAAAGACTGTTTCAATTCCCAGAATGGTGCTGGGGAATTATTGGAATTATGGTCTTGGCCAAGAAAGAAATTTAAGGGAAGGAAAACCAACAATCTAAATTCCAAACCCAGGGGAACCTTCCTTACATAGCCTGCTAATCTGTTCCTCAACACTTATTGCCAGGCGGAGAAATAGAGTGGAAGAACAAAGCTACAGTTCCTTCCGCTCTGGATTAACTATACAGTACTCCTTCAGTCACCTTGGGAGATGGGTTCCAGGACCCCCAAAGACACCAACATCCACAAACACTCAAGCCTCTTCTACAGAATGTTCACATAGAGCTTACCCCATCCTCCTGCACACTTTAATCTACAGGTGGCTTACAATAGCTAATCCCATGGAAATGCTATAGAAATGATTGCCATGCTGTATTGTTTAGGGAATACTGACAAAGGAAAAGGTCTGTGCATGTTCGGTACAGGTGTGATTTTCTTTTTAACACTTTCAATCCATGCTTAGTTAATCTGAGGACACAGAACCAGGGGGTAAGGAGGGCTGGTTGTGTTGTAGGAGACCAAATTCCCCATCAAAGTGGCCGGGTCTAACCATTGAATGCTAACTGCTCACTTCACTTTAGAGTCTGGAGCAGTCATGGTTGGTTAATGTCCAACAGGGACTTGTATCCATCACCCGACATGGAAGGACTTGGTGCAGGCCCCTGAGTCAAATATTGAAAATTTAAATTGATGTTTTATGTTCTACCAAAAGATCTTGATAAAGTGATTCAGAGAATTATCCCACTTCTCCCTAAATTTAATCATTATCTCCCCAATAATATTCTTTAAAATATATATATATATTGCTGTGTAACAAACCAGACAACACTTAATAGTTTAAAGCAGCTGTTTGATTATTGCTCAGAGTTCTGTGTACTGGCCGTGGTCTCTCGGGCAGCTCTAGGCCTGTGCTGCCACGTGGGGCCCAGTCTTCGGCAGGTTTGTGGGGCCGGGTGCCAGATGGCCATGCACACGCCTGTTGGCTGGGGGACGACCTCAGCAGCCGTGTGCGGTTCCCAGCCCCGGACTTTGGCACTGTGGCAGGTGGACCTGACAGGCAGAGTCCTGGGCTCCAGTACTGACATAGTATCATGGTACTATTATGTGCCATGACCCACGGTTTAAGCGGTCTCTGGCCAGGCTACATTCAGAATATGGGAAAATGAATTCTTCTCAGTGGGGAGAGGTGCAGGAAACCCTGGGCATCTTTTATCATGTGATCTCTTGTTAATAAATAAAGCCTTAGCTTACACATAAGGCTATTTGGAGGAAGAGAAACTTCCTATGCCTTTGGTTTTCCAAATGTATATCTTAGTAGACACTAGTTAGATGGCACATAATACCACATTCATAATCAAATGAGAACCACCACTGTCTATGGTTTTCTTTATTGCAAATTGTTTACTTCCTAAATGGTAATTTTAAACCACCTGGTTTAGCTTTGGCCATGGAAATTTGGAACAGAAGGGTAGGAACCCTAAAGGCCAGAGGACAGGCTGGTGTTTTTGAGTTCCCAGCACACAGCCTGAATTAGATTAGAAAAAAATGAGAAACTTGGGGAAACCAAGCCAGAAACCATGACTAGTGGGAGGCACATTCTTGAGCGGCGTTTAGTTTATAGAAGGTGTGGTCTCAGGACCCCTTTATGTTCTCAAAAATTGAGGAGCCTAAGGAGCTTTTGTTTATAGTGGGCTAGATCTACTAAAACTTACAATATTAGCAATTATAATTGAAAAGTTTTAAGAGTACTTATTTACTCTTTTTAAAAGGACAATAATCCCATTACATAAATTCTCTATTTTTATAAAAATAACTTTTTCAAAGCCAAAAAACTGAATAAGAAGAACAGCGCTGTTTTAGAATTCTGCAGATCTCTTCCGTGTCAGACTTAATGGAAGACAGCTGGATTCCCCCATCTTCTCTTGCGTTTAGTCTGAATCTGCTGCAGTGTGTTGTCTTGGTCAATGTCAGTGAAGAAAATCTGGCCTCACATATGTGCAAGTGGGAAAAGGAGAAATACTAAAAAGATAATATGGACTTATCTCAGTTTCTTTACCAGTAGAGTGTCTGGGTTGTGATGGGGAATGGGAAACAAATGCCTGGACTTTACTAGGTGACGGTCTTCTAGGGATGTTTTGAGCTCTTTCCTCCTAGGTCAGCTGCTAAGAGACCCAGAGTGACAATTCACTGAGCCTTTTGTAGCCCATCCCTGTCTGCTCCTTTCTGCTTGTCCAAAACTTCGCCATTCTTCACAATCACAGCTAAATCATTTCTTCTCTGAAAGCCTCTGCCACCTTCCTAAATGAGAAGAACCTAAAAAAAAAAAAGTCTCAACTGCAATAATGTTATTATCTGTATTACTTATTTGGCACCTAATGGATGCTGTCAATTTTAAATTGTCAAGTAAGTGCTTGCTAATTGTTAATTAAGATAATTGAAGGCAGCTTCTACATCCAGTTTTTTTTAAGTTTGTTTTTCCCACAGGAAGAAAAAAAAGAGCAAAAAAACCCAACCACCGTGCACACACAAAATCAAAGTTTCTTAATCAGCTGTGGGTTTGTGGGTTAACTTGTTGAGGTCCATAATCTGCCTCTCAGTAACTAGCAAGCCTTTCTTTCTCTGTTCCTGCAGACAGTGAATAAAAGTTGGTGGTGTGTGATATCACCAGAGTTCTCAAAACAAGCTCTAGCTTGTTCACTTTAAATGCTGCCTTGGCAGCCAGCGGAGGCTGCAGCTGGTAGTCGCCCCTTCCCAACCCTGCTCCTTACCAGATGGTGTCCACAGCTCCTCTCAGCAGACTGTCCCGCAGGAGGCCTGGTGGGCTCAGACATCGCAGCTGGACGCTCAGGGGTGTCCTTCCTAAGGGACCACCATGGGAAGCTGATTCACTGCTTTGTGCAAGTTCAGTCATCCGAAGATGAAGGGGTTTAGATAGTTCATCTTGCAAATCAGAGTTCCGAATTTGGGAAGTGCTTTGACTTACTTGGTTTCCTTGTATTATAAGGTTTCATCAAAGCGTACTTTTCTTCCTTGTTCTCAACAGAAGGTCTTGGGCCTCAGCGATCTGGTTCTTGGTCATTGCTTTGGCCTTTCTTCACTTAGTCTCTTGCTGTTCTATTAGAGGAGTTGGTAAGTCATGCATTTCTTCTGTTTGTTTTCAGGCTAACTCACCTTTTGTTCTCCTGATCAGGCATGTGATTGGGACTGGACAAAAATTCTAGAGTTGGCTTTTGTCCTATGTCTTGTGTACCAGAATTTAACTTTAGGACAACTATCGATGCTGTCCTCCTTGATGCCAGCCTTACAAAAGCATCTTTCTGGTCACCTGTAGCCCTGTACCCACCCAAAGTGGCTGAGCCCTGACACTTCCTTGTTGGATCACCAGCTCCTGGTCAAAGTACAGGGAGGGTCTTCCTCATAGATGGAGCCTAAAGCAAGGCAGAGTGACGACTGGAGTATGGACGGCCAATCCTAAGCACCTTGGGTTGGATTAGCAATTCCCATGCATTTTGTTACAACTGTTTTAGCAGAAAAGTCCCCACATGTAAACGGGTAAGATGCCAAGTGGTCAAACCAGATGGCTAGTGCCCAGGACTGTAGCTAAGCTGGACGAGTGTGTGTTAGGGCTTTGGTCCTGGACGGGAACGAGGAGGAGGGAAACAGCCTTTGCTGAAAGCTCACCGCATGCCACCCTCTGTACAAGTGCTATGGTCTGGGTATAATCCGAGGTGTCCCCCGAGGTTCATTCTGGGAGCTTGGTGCCCACTGTGGCAGTGTCCAAGTGGTGGGGCTCTGAGAGGCAGGGCCTGGGCCAAGGTGCTTAGGTCACTGGGGGACACCCTCCAAAGAGATTGGCATAGCAGAGACAAGTTGTTTCCCACAAGAGTGAGTTGTAAAAAGAGAAAGCCTAGCCCCTGAGTATCTCTGCCTATTTCACCTCTTATGCACTATCACTAAGATGTCACCTACCATCTAGAAGCTGAATTATCTTAGATTTTCAGCCCCCAAAACTGTGAGTGAAATAAACGTTTTTCCATTATAAAGCAGCCAGCTTTGAATATTTTGTTACAGCAACAGAAAATGGATTAATACAGCAAGGCACTGTATGTATCACAGACCTTATTTTTCAAATCAGGAGAGTGGAGTTTTAAGAAGTTAAGTCAGAAGCCCTCTCCAGTTGTAAGTGGCTAAACCTAGACTTGGAACCAAGTCCCGATCTGTCCACATTTTTTTTAACAGTACACCAAGTAATAATTAGATTACTGGTCAGATAACTAACATTACTGCCCAGAAGAGAAGCCAGATATAACCCCACCTTCGTGTCCCAAGGCACAATGGGGTTGGAGAGGACGGTAACACTATGACCTGATGATGCCAGAAGATAAAAATGGATAGAGCCATCCGGCACAGCAAGTGACAGATTAAAACACAAAACTGGGCAAATAAGTTTGTAAAGCTCAGTTTTAATGGGGAGAAACCACCTGAAGAAAATCCAACTACGACATGTTCTTGGTAAAAAATAATAAAAAAAAAAAAAATTAAAAAAAAAAAAAAAAAGAAAATCCAACTACGATTTCTCTGTTATGAATACAAACTGTACCAACTGAAAGAGAAAAAGGGCTCCAAGGCATTTCAACTTTCAATTCTTCGGTAATTGTAATCTCTTTCCTCTGGGTCATTGCTATAGTCGCTTTATGAAATGCTTCCCCATGGTATGAGGTCAGGTTATAGGCAGCCAGTGTTTTACTTTCTCCTTGCTGGGACGCAATACCTGATACCCACAGCTTAAAGGAGGAGAGGTTTATTTGGGCTCAGGGCTTTGATGGGTTCCGCTCCTAGCTGGCTGTCTCCAAGGTGGAAAAAGCATAGCAGAAAGGCCTGTCTCAAGGGACGAAAACTGCTTAAACTACGGTGGCCCGGAAGCAGCGAGAGGAGGGAGGAGCCAAGGAAGGACATGCGCAGTACGCTTCCAGCTGGGGGGTGGGCAGTAACCTGCCTCTAACCAGGCCCCACCTCGTAGCACCAAGTCAGTCGTGGCGTCCATAATCCAGGACCTACCAAAAGCCCTGCCTCTGAGCGCCTGAGGCTTTGGGGGGACGTCCAGATCCAAACCACAGCAGCCAATCACAAGCAGCTCTTGCTCCATGAGAACTCAGCAGGAACTAAGGTGCTACATTTGTGGTTCTGGGAATCCTCGAAGGCAGAGCAGCACACCTGGTGGGGCGGGCACACGCACAGCGGGGCACCAGGGGCACAGCGCTAGCAGATCTTACAGGTAAAGCCGCACACGGACGCGAGCAACAAAAGCAGCTTTACTGTGGAATAACAAATACTGCACAACACAAACACCAACCTCTGCTTTTATCCAAGGGAAACATCGTAGAATGGGACTGAAACGTGTCTGGACTACCCACTTAGCTTGAGTCAATCCAAAAGCTATACCAGAGAATTCAGAAGCTTATTTCTTATAATAAGAGTGTTATGTTCTTTCTGTAGACTCTTCTGGCAAATCAATGTCATTAAGATTAATTTTTTAAAAAAATAAAGGAGTTTCAACCTAAATTTTGGAGAGGCAATTTCCTCCCTTCCCCCTCCCCCCCATCTCCCAACTGAAAAGTTTTAATCAGGTTCAGAGTAGCATAATCTATGATGCCTGCGGCCAAGTTAAATGCTTCTAATCACAATCTCACATGGAAATATCCCTGGTATAAAGCGTCACTAGTTCTTATATAAAAACAACCCAAAATCCGCTAGTAATTTTTTCAAACAGCTTGTCAGTCAAGGATTTAAAGATGATGGGAATGCAGATAAATGTGGAGTCAGTCTAGGAATCACGGTGGGGTTAACAAAATCTTTTCTTTTTATTGTTTTTGTTCTTCCTGGCCCCATAGCTTATGTTTTCACACCACCAAACCCAGAGGAAAAACTTCTGTTCGAATGTGGAGAAGAAGGGAAGTGGGGGAGCCAGGTGTCCGGTTCCTTCTCACATTTGTGCTGCATCCGGAAGGGAGGCGAGAAAGAGGAAGGAGGTCAGAAAGGTTGCTCTCAGGCCAGCAAAAGGCTGCGAGGACTGAGTAGCCTCCAGCAGCATCACAAAGGCCAGCTGGAATCAGAACACATCAGGTCTGTCTTGATGTATTTGACACAGTCTGCACCTTTCCATCCTCCTATTTGAAAATGTTGCTTAACCAAACCTGTTTAGAAAATGTAGTGGGGGGTCCCTTGTCCTTGGACTGTGTGTGGGACCCAGGGACATGTCGGGTAGGAAGGCCAATTCTAGGAACAGGACCAGTTTGCTGGAATTTCATGGTGTCCTGTGTGCCACAGGACCATAGGCTTCGATGGATTAGCATAGATAATGAGAGACCATGAAGTAAGAGTTGCAACTTCTTATCTTACTCCTAAATCTTAGGGACACAGTAGTTGTCCCAAAGGCTTATGGACAAGCTCCCTTGATTTCAGTGGGAATTTTAAGAAGCAAATGAGAGACAAAGGGAAAATTGACACATCCCTGAACTCACCATGTCAGGATTGGCTCACGGGTAGCCAGTCACCCGGCACCTTGCCAGAGTCACTCTAAGGGCAGGACCCCTGAAAGGAAAAGTTTTTCAGATGTCTCCTATGTAAATTATACGTTCAAAGCATTAACAACATTAACAGTGGTTTGACAGTTAATAGAATGATGCAAATGTATTAAAATGCCTATATGAACATATTTTGAACTGGTTGAGTTGGTAATGAAGCCTTTGCTGATGTGTGTCGTTGTTAAAAAAAAAAAAAGTGCCCAAAGCGAAAGCAGCTCAGTTGAATGGGGCATACGTGGAGTGAGTTCATTGGTTTCAGGTGCACGGTTCTGGTGTTGGCATGGGACTTTGTCTTCTTCAGGTCGGGTGACACAGAGCAATGCCGGTGGCCTGTCTTCCTCCATGTTCCCTCTCAGTGGCATGTTCCTCCTCTGCCTTAGCTGTCTCACCAAGAACAATAGCTTCGGGAGTGACATCTGTACAGGGAATTATGTAGACAAGGATGAGATGGGGCAGAGGAGGGCAGCTTACATCCTTAGGATTTGGAACGTCCCCCCGTGGCCCATGTGTTCAGAGGTTGGTTTTCAGCTTGGCCCTGCTGGAACTTGGTAGAATCTTCAGGAGTGGAAGCTTGTGGGAGGATTCAGATCATGGGGGCAAGTGCTCGAAGGAGTTGTGGGAAGCTGACTGCGTCCTCTTTCCTTTCGTCCCTGGCCATGAGATGAACAGGCCACCATGTGCTGCTGCCATTGTGTTCCACCACAGGAACATGTGGAATTTCCAATTTCCAGGTTGGAATCCATGACTGCCAGCTTGGGCATAAAGTCCTCATTTGTCTCCAAATTTTATATCTTCCGTAGTTTCATAATCAGGGGGATTTTTAACTAGCCTTTAGCCACGGGGACAGAATATTGAACAAGCTCAACTCATAGTAAAAGGTCACATTTTTGCAGCACATTTTTGTAATTCTGTGCTGATTCACCACACATTGAATGTTTTCTAATAAATACCCTTCCTGACAAAATTGGAAAGGACAGTGAGTGGAAGAAATGAAGTCACTCTCAAGACAGGGCTTCTGGGAGAATGGTGAATGGCAAAATTTTAACTGCGTTGCAACCTTGGGAAATGGGATTTTGTTTTTCCTGTTTTATTTTTCCATTGGGATGCACTACTAAAGATAAGATGATGGATTTACATTGGTATAGCATTGTTCACTTCACAGGTTGCTTTAATGAGAGGCAGACAGAGAAAACATTGTTATTTCTTTTTTCCCTGGTAAGAAAACTAAGGCCCGGAAGCCGGAGGGCTTGCCTGGCACCATGACTTGGGTGGCCTCCTGAGCGAGGCTCTGAGGGCTGACCTGCTACCCAAGCTTCGTCACCTAGTCCTCTTTTGAAATCCTTGTCTGTCTTTTTCCTTTTTTCTTTTATTTTTTTCCTTGAGCTCATCCTCTAAAAATAAAACCCAAGGCTGCTGAGTTTGTAAGATTTTCCTTTGAAAGTTAACTCTTCTGATTTCACTCTACACATGAAGTGTATCGTTCATTGTCAAAGCTTTGGACAAAATTGTGTTAGTTCCTTTGGCATGATCTTTGGAAATTTATAGATGGAAAATTGTCTGCTTTGAATAACTGACCCATTTCCTTTTATCAGATAAGGAGATTTATGTACTTCTCATCTTCTAAAAACTTAAAGCTAAATTTAATATTCAACCATGGGCTTTCTGTTATCCTAAACAAGTTTCTTCTCTTTCCATGAGGTTTTAAATTGGGATTTCAGCTTTATCCTATCTGCACCCTTTATTGTGAGCCAAAGCCCTTTGGAAACAGGCATTTTGAATAAACTCTTTTTGATCTTAGTTAATCAGCTAGGAAGTAAGACATCAAATGCCCCAAGTAAAGCTGTAAGATTATTACAATGAATTTAACAGATCACATTTTTTTAATCATTACAGATGCTATAGTATAAGTGTAAATGTGGTTATGGAAGAAATTTAGTGTCTAAAATCACTCTATAAACAATACCAGGCTTATAACAAAGGGTAGTGAAATAAAATCAATATGCAAGGGGAGGTCAGGAGTTCGAGGGAAGAATGTTAAAGTTTAATATGAGTTTTGAAGTATAGGTCTTTTTGCACTTCATGGGGAAAAAGCTGGGCCATGGGGTCCCTGTGATTTGTTGTGACTCCAGGCTCTCAGTCCCACTAGCAAACCAAGTTGCCAGGTAGAAGCCTGGATTCGGGTCCTGGGCACTAGGCTGCCCTGCTCACCTCACTGAGACCTGAAGTACTCAAGACCATTGACCTCAAGTGACAGCTGTCTGCCACTTAGCAGATGTATGGACAAAAATGATTCCATTTGGTGCCTCATTTTTGTAATCTGGAAAATGAGATCATAATGAGCAGAGTGGACAATTAACTGTAGTGATTGATCAGAAGGAATTTGCATAGTTCCTAACACTGTTGTCTCTAAAATTTGAATCTACCTTGTAAAAAATAAATAGCAAGTGTTGTATTTTTGACCTCATAATAAATCCTGTGCAGAGTCCTGTATTAGATTTTTTTAAAAAAACAAAACGTTTGTTGGAATATATAACAGGCATAGAGGTGTACATGAAAAATCATTAATGTTGCTTGAATAGTCTCAAAGTAAACATGAAGACACAGCTCCTAGACACCCTCCTCCTGTGCCCTACTACGACCAGTAAAGGTCCCCACTGTGCTGATGCCTAACATTAGACATGATTTTTGCCTGCTTTTGCATTTTACATAAATGGAGCCATAGAATACCCCAGTGTGCCTGGCTTCTTTCATTGAGCATCATGTTTGCAAGATTAATCCATGAGTTTGTATCAGTAGTTTATTCATTAGGGCTGTGTAGATGTCCATTGTACGATACCAGAATTAATTTATTATTTCCCACACTGATGGAAATTTGGAGGCTATAAATCAGGCTGCTATGAACATTCTTCCACATGTCTATTAAAGCAAGTGTATGTGCACATTACTACCAGACAAAGATCTGGAATATACACTGAGGATGTAATTGCTGATTTGAAGGTATGCATGTTGGTCAGCATTAGAAAATCCTGACAGTTTTAGAAAGTGGTAGGGCCAATTTATATTCCCAAAGCAGTGTGGGATTCCTCATCATCCTCTTCACCCCCTGGTATGGTCTTTTTCATTCTGGCATTCCCATTCGTATGAGGAAAGGCTCTCCGGAGAAATAGAATCAATATTGACATAACAAAAGAGATTTTTGCGAGGGATTGACTCACCCCAATTTGAAGGTTAAGAAGTCCTAGATCTACCATCTCAAGCCGGAAAACCAGGAAGGTTGGTGATACAACTGCAGTCTGAACCTGAAGGCTAGACAGTGAGGGGGATCGATGGTATAAATCCTGGTCCAAGGCCCAAGAGCCAGCAGCACCAGTGTCCAGGGGCAAAAGGAAATCAATGTCCCAGCTCAATAATTTACCTTTCTTCCACCCTCTTCTTCTTTCATTTTGTTTTGTTTTGTTTTTGTCCCGAGGTTGCTCTACGTGGTGATCTTTTTATTCTGTGTGACCCTCAATACATTAGGAGATGCACACTGTTATGGTTTAAATCCAGAATGTCCCCCAAAGCTTCATGTGTTGAGAGGTGGGGACTTTGGATGGTGAATGGATCATGGGGTCACTATACTTGTCAGTGGATTAGACCATTGATGAATCCATATCTGAATGTGCCGTCAGGAGGTGGGGCCTGGTCAGAAGAGGTGTGTCTCAGGGAGTGTGGCCTGGAAGGGTGTATCTCCCTCCCTGCTGCCCTCTCTGCTTCCTGGCCGCCATGACATGAGCAGCTTTCTTCCGCCATACACTCCCTGCAGCCCCTTCCTGCTGGGGAGCCAGCTGACTATGGACTGGCTCTTCTAAAAACCATGAACCAAAATAAACCTCCTTTCCTTTGAATTGTGGGTGTTGAGTATTGTGTCCCAGCAATGAGAGCATGACTGAGACACCCTCCCACACTGGAGAGGGCAGCTCTTTATTCAGTCCACCAATTCAAGGGCTGGTCTCTTATACAAACACCCTAAGAGACACAACCAGAAACAGTGCTTTACCTCAACCTGGGCATCCCTTAGCCCAGTCATGTTGATATGTAAATTGACTGCACACTATTACTTGGCCCATTATGGTTTTAATTTGCATATCCTAGATACCCAATGGTTCTGTTGCATTTTTAACATTCCACTATATTGTTTAGATAAAATGAGACATCTATACACCTAAAACTATAGTTTTGTGTTTGGATGCAAACATAAAAAGCAAAAAGTAGCAGAAATACAAATGGAACTTGATAAACAAGTGTAAACAACAGTAATTTTAAATAGTTTTGCTTAAGGTTCAGGTTAGTACATTTTAAATAATCAAAGACAAATAGAATCTTAACATAGCCTTAATTTCCTGCAATGACACATGAAATTTGCATCTTATAAATAGAGAATATATGGTTTTGCTGTATGTTTTGGTTCCTCAAAATTCACAAAATTCATAAAATTTCATAAGGTTTTAGACGATGAAGGATATTTCAAATAGTTTTTAAAATGTAGGTTTTGAAGTCATCAATAATGTCCTCCCAAAGAGATTGTGTAAAGATTAGCTGAAATACTTAGAAAATAGAGCACTCTCAAAATCGGCCTAGAGCAGAGAGGAAGTTGAAGCTGAAATTACAAGTTATCAAGCAAGCTATTAAAACCGGGAAGTCTCGTTATAAACCTATAGCATCCAGGAAAAGTTGTATCTAGAGGAAATAGCTTTAAGTATCATCTTTATTACAGAAGAAATTTTTAAAAATCAAGTTAGAGTTTAAGAAACTAGAAGAACCTAAGAACAAGAACCTAAGAATGAAAGAACCCAGGAATTGGAAATTAATTAGGATAGGAACCAATATTAATGAGGTAGATACAGATGCTATTAAATCCTTGGTTACATAAATTTAGGATTAAAGTGAAGTGTCTGGAATTTAACACTGGACGTGATGAGGGGCCCTCAGTCAGCAACAATAATAGTAATACTTAAGACAGTGTACATGGTCATAGTAAGTTTTCTAGATGAGCCTTGTTATAGTGTGGTTTAAGCGATGTTATATTAATATAAGCAGTGCATATAGGAATGCTACTGTATGTATGTATATGCAGTTGTCTCTGAGAATTTGTTCCACAATCCCTAGAGATATAAAATCCCTCAGATGCTCCAGTCTCTTACATAAAATAGCACTGTATTTGTGTAGAACCCACACATATCTTTCTACAGATTTTAAATCACCTCGAGGTGACTTACAATACATAATGCAGTGTCAATGTTTTTTAGATGCATTATTTAGGAAGTGATGAGGGCAAGGTCTATGTACATGTTCAGTAGTATTTATTTATTTTTTATTTATTTATTGTAGCACAAGGGTGTCTTAGTTACTATTCTTGTTCCTCAGACAAAATGCCCAACACCCAAAGTTACAGGAGGAAAGGCTTATTTAGCTCATAGTT
Source organism: Hystrix cristata (assembly GCA_004026905.1). Taxonomy (NCBI): domain Eukaryota; kingdom Metazoa; phylum Chordata; class Mammalia; order Rodentia; family Hystricidae; genus Hystrix; species Hystrix cristata. The sequence continues at coordinate 53,467 of PVJO010001998.1, read as the reverse complement.
TTTAGAGGTTTCGGTTCATAGTTGGCTGGCTCCAAGGCAGAGTGGCATGGCAGGGTGGCATGGCAGAGGAGAAACAGTTCATGGCAGGCAGAACTGAGCTAGGAGCAACAAGGCAGCCAGAAGCAAACAACAAGTGACGAGCAGCAACTCTCTGTTCCTTGTATCCCATCCAGGCTACCCTTCCTTAGGGCGGGTAGCACCCACAGCCGGGTGGGTGCTAGCATCGCACCTTGAATCAGTCCCAGCATCACATCCTTGATCCCAACATCACACACCCTAGATCCAATCGCCTCCAAAGAGCCCACCTGTGACTGCATGAGGCTTTGAGGGGACAGCTACATAGAAGCCATAACAAAGGGAATCACCCTGAGCTAGACCCTCAGCTCCTCCCAATTTTAAAATTTTGAGACAGGGTCTCACGAAGTCATTAAATTCCCCAGGCTGGGCTCAAACTTTTGATCCTCCTGGGTCAGTCCTCTCAGAGTGCTGGGATTTCAGGTACACACCCAACTCAGAAATTTTTTCAATTATTTCTGATCCATAATTCATTAAATCCAAGGATGCAGAATCTAAGGATTCAGAGAGCCAACCGAACTATATATGTATGTGTGTATGGCCATATATATGCTATTATGCTAATTTCAGAATACTAAAGACATGAAATGCTCGTGCTGTTGAAGGGAGGAAGCAGGATCAGTTTATCACACAGGCTTTACACCATGTGTGTAAATATGGCCCCTTGCCCTGCAGACAGTACACAGTGGTATCAGCAGAACCTTTAAAACAAGCCAAAAGAGGCAAATTGGATTATTTGCATTTACATTTTCAGACTTTTTCTGAACCATCTGTGGAAATCATAACATTGATAGTAGCCGTACATTTTTGAGGAACAACAGTTGATAATATTAAATATAGAAGATATAGAAAATAAAATTTGGCCTTTAACTGGTAACAGGAGGCTAAAGTCTTCAGTGCCCTCTAATTTTTTTGAAATCTAATAATGTGAGTGGGTTGGTTTCCCGGAGCCAAATTGATCTGCTTGGCTAGTCCTCCGGAGAAAGCCAACGTCCCTGTGAAAGAGAAGATGTCAAAACAAAACAGAAAACAGGACCGGCAGTGGGGGTGCCTTGTGCTGTGTAGGCCTGGAAGCTGGCTTCGTCCCAGAACGCTTGCTACGGGCTACTGACCCTGAGTGAGGCCCACAGCCAGCAGAGGAGGAGGGCGCCCAACTGGTATCCAGCCAGGGCAGCACCCAGGACCCAGCTGGCGGCTGCCAGGGCTCAACCTTGGGCAAAAATCCAGAAGCAATGAAGTCGTTGTCTGTGCTGTGTCTCAGCAAGAAGTTTAAATGCAAGCGTACTTATGCACTTCCTGGATGTTACATACAACCTGCCTTCTTTTTGGTTGGAATCATGCAAATCCAGGATTTATGCATAATGTTGGTGTTGTGGCTTGTATCTAGATGTCCTCCCAAAGCTTCATGCGGTCATAGGTAGAACTTTTTCAGAGGTGGCTGGATCTAGAGCATGTGACTGATTCACCATGCAATGCTAGATTAAGGATCCTGGAATTAAGCGTGTGAGTGCTATCTGCTTTAAGGGCGGGTAGCCTGGATACAATATAATGGACAGGAAGTTGCTAATTACTTGTAGTTTGTAGCTTGCTGCTTGCTGCCCTCTGCCTGCCATGAACTGTTTCTCCTCTGCCATGCCACCCTGCCTTGGAACCAGCCAATTATGGACTGAAACCTCTACAAATTGTGAGCTGAAATAAACCTTTCCTCCTTTAACTTTGGGTGTTGGGTATTTTGTCTCAGCAGTGAGACAGTAACTAAGACAGCTGGTGATATGATCTGTACATTATTAGGCTGTGTTGACCCTGGCAAGACTCCCTGCACCAAGAGCAGTACACTTCCATGTTAGGCAAGTGAAGCTGGGTTCTAGAACCCTGGGAGTCATGAGCCAAGTGTCCTGTGTGCCTTGGGAAAGCCTCTTCTCATCTATGGGTTTCCCCAGCTGCATCCAGAATGGACAGAGTGTGAGAACTCTACGTGAAATCAGCAATGCCAACCTCCTGAGTCTTTCAGAGACCCTACTTCCCTTTCCTCTCCTCCACGCCACACGCTCCTTTCACAGGGTCTGCCTGACCTGCCAGATGTGAACCACGGGAGTTGGTATGGGCGGTACCTGCAGCCACCAGGACTGCCCGGCATTGCCTTGGCGATTTAGGTGAACGACCTCATGCTGAGGCTGGACTGAAGCCTCCTCAGCCGCCTGCAGACTACCACAGGGTTCCCCTGCCTATCTCACTGCAGCCACTCTACCTCGGCTTACTGCGCAGGCTCTGTCCAGTTTCACCAGGTATAAATGCCAGGGTTTTGCCTGAGGTGTGCAGGCTCCCCACCTCCTGCCCTGGAGTGTCGCCCAGGATGGCAACCTCAGGAAGACACTTAGGCACACACATGTACGATCTGGACTTGGGGGAGGAGGTGATGCCCAATGGGATGGAGTGGGAGGAGGCTGATGAACAAATGCTTTCTCCTGTGTCCCCACTGGTCTGGCCCTGGGAGCCAGGCAAGGGGATGCTCCTTGTTGGTGGGCGGAGGTGGGGCTCAGAGGAGACTCCAGGGAGGAGACCATGAGTGAATCTTGCTTTGGGGACAGGCAAGTGACAGGCAGGCAGGGACCAAAGGCAGCACCAGCAAACCCTGGGGCGGAAGAACCTGTCAGGACAGGGGTTCTCTGGAGCCTGTCCCTCCTCCTCATCTCCTGGCCACCCCCAGAGGCTCTGATACGTCCATCTTCTCAGATAGGTCCAGACAGCCTGTCTCCAGCTTGCCTGTTCTGCCCACGCTCTCTGTCAGCCTCCTCATCCTCTGTGTGAACTGGAACCCTCTGGATTGCTGGAAGGTAGAGCTTGGCTTCTTTCTGCCACCTCATCTATCCTGAGCATTTGGGGACCCTTGGAGCTCTGTTCTTGATGCAAATCCAAGTGGAAGAACGGGGGGGGGGGAGATAAAGCATGATTCTGAAGGATCTCAGGGCCTTGGGGACGTAGTTTCATGTACAGGTTTACTTCTATGTTATCACTAAGAATCCATCTAATTTGGGGCCAAGGATACAGCTCAGTAGTAGAGTGTTTGCCTAGTATGAGTGAGGCCCTGGGTTCATCCCAGTACCAAACAAAAAGAAGAAAGAAAAAAATGAATTGAAGGAAAAGAAAGAAATAAAAGCACTTATATTCAGGGTCCATACTACTGATATAAGGCAGTCTCTGTGTGTGTTTCTTTCTCTTTCTTTCTTCCTCTCTTCCTCCTTCCTTCCTTCCTTCCTTCCAACCCATCCTATAATGTTCCAGTCAGGTTGCTAAGAATTTCCGTCTCTTCTTGCCTCCCCATTTCCAAATAAAAACTAGTCTCCATGGACACTAGCCTGATGACAAGGAGAGAAGGAAAATATAAAAGAATGTTACTCTAAGAAACTCTCTGGACACAGCAGAATACACTGAATTTCTCTATAAAAGCCATTTTATGAGCAGAATATAAATATTCAATGCCTTGGCCTTGGACCCCATGACTGCTGGCAGCACCAGGGCCTCCCCATTTAGCTGTCCCTGCCTTTCTCCATGGGCCCCTTGTCCCACCCGCAGCCCTGCCCACCTCATTATTTATAAGACATGTCTCCTGTTTTCCATGGAAAATTGTTCCGCTGAGCTTCCTGTACAAATATTTTGGGACTAAGAACCTTGGCTTTTGATTTTTTTCCCCCCTGTACCTTGTATAACACTCTAATTCCAAATTCCCTTGAATTCTCTCTCCTTTCCTGTTGCTCTTTGAGCTAAAAAAGTTTTTAAATATTGTTTTTAACATCTTATTTTAGTTTTAAGAGCCCTATCAATATCTACGGCACAGTTATTTACCTCTCTGATATTTTTTATTTTATATATAAACATCCAGTGTCTAAGCAGCAAGAATATCTTTGTGGGATTTTTGATTCCATTTTATAACCATGAAATTCAGCAAAGGTCTTATGAGAGATACCTTCACACCGAGTTTCAAAGCACAAGTACTGCCCCTGTGCCATGGTTGATAAAGAATTTGGAAAATCGCCACCTTAAATGCAAATACCTAGTGAACCACAGTCCAGTGAAACTTCCTCTCGACGGCTCCTCATTGCCTGGGTGACTTGCCTGGAGTTCTGTACAGTATATTAATATCCTGGTGGAAACGAGTCCCAGCACCACCTACTGGAGGTAAGATATTGGACAAGTAGTTCTTACCCCTGATCTTAGCTGTCTTAGCTGGAAATGAGGAGGGCGAAGTAAGTCTGAGCACCCTCCCAGACCTACCTTTCCACGGGTGCCAGGTGGAGCTGGGGTGGGGAGAGTTCAGGAGGGCACCTCTCTCTGTGGCCGCTAGATGTCCCTGGAGCGCAGACCTGACGGCTACTTTCTGTCCTCCCAGGACCTCTTGAGACTTGCTGATGGGAGTGTTTCCGTTACATGTTTGTGTTCTATGATGGACTAGTGACTCAGCCATGCAGAGTCAGGAAAGAATTTTTTTTAAATATTAAAACAATCCCTTTGGGTTATTTTTATGACTGTTTGAAACCTGTTTGGAAACTGCTTACATTTTCAAGAATGGATTCTTGTGTGTGCCATGAAAGAGAAATTTACAAGTGATTTTTCAAACGTCAGTGGACTCACAAAGGAGGAGTTGTTATGGTGTAAATATATACTTAAGGTGTGGACATTTTAAAAATGAAATGGAAGACACAGCTTCCCTCTGTGTCCGTGGTCTGGTGGGGTCTCCTGTGTGGCTTTGCCCATGCAGACTCTGAATAGGTACCCTGTGCTCAGGGGGGCTGCCTCAAAGTATTCAGAGGGGAGGGGTGAGGCGGAGGTGACAGAGTCCACTGAAAGGACTGTGTTAGCTGTCTGTTCCTGCATCAAAATAGCTGCAGTAGTCTGCTCTAAGGAGCTATTTTGGCTCACAGTTTTGGGGGTCTCAGTCCATGGGATCCATCCCAGTGCTTTGGGACCTCTAGTGAGGAAGAGCATCATGGTGAGAGTGTGTGGTAGAGCAAAGCTGCTCACATCAAGGATGAAAGTGAAAAAAAGAAAAAAGAGGAAGAGACTGGGGCCCTATAACCCCTTTTGTGGAGTCATCCTCAACGGCGTAAATCTCTCACCACACCCACTTTTTAAGGGTTCCACTGCCTTCCAATAGTGATGAGCTGTGAACTAAGTCTTTAACACATGGGCTTTGATGGGATATTCCAGACTCCAACTATAGCAAGGGGTCACTTTGAAGACACCATAAAAGATGCCTCCTACACCATTCCAATACCAGGAAGCCCCAGTGTTCCTGCCACGCCCCACAGCAGCCATGCTGTTACATCACTGGTCAACCCACTGGTCTAGACCACTAGCCAGGAAAAGAGGAGAAACCATTTAGGATGGACTCAAAGGGAGCTTCAAACTCATTCTGCAATCATCTTAGATAGATGAATATGACGTTTAACAAAACTAGTTCTATTCAAGTAAGTTTTTAAGTAGGAGGTTTCCCAGTAATAGTGGCTATGCTACTATGGGAAGTGACAGACTCTCTGTGGTGGGGATATTAAAAATATCAGCTCTCCTGGAGATAACGCTCCAATTTAGTGTTAGGGAAAGTTGTGTGATAGTATGAGGATCAGAACAGTGACAGAACATACAATACTGGTGCTAATTTCTGTGACAACACACCCTCTAGCATTAAAAAAAAAAAAGCGGATTTAGCTACCTACTTCTCATAAAGTAATTACAATGGCTATCACTTGACACCCATAACTCAAACTGGGGAGACAGTGCTGAGGATTGAACTCAGGGCCTTGCACTTGCTAGGCAAGCACCCTACCGCTGAGCTAAATCCCCAACTCCAACTCAAATTTTTGTAAGTAATATAATGCTAGTTACTTAAATTTATATGCCAAGAAAGCAAATGTTGTGCCTCGCCAAATTTTATGTAGTCTTTGAGGGTTATATCCACAAACCTGGAGTCTCTGGCTGTCTGAAGGGTGTATGTTGTACGTAAGGTACAGGGTTATCAAACTGTCTTCTGTATATCTATTACAAAGCACTGACTTGTGATACTACTATTCATTTGGATAATTCTCAGTTTGTATTTTCTCATTCATCTTTCCCAAACTGTTTCTCCAGACCCTCCAGCACATACATGCAGTGTTAAAACGTTGCTGTGTACCCATCCTTCCTCTGTCAACACAACATTGTACGAAGATCACAGCCTCAGTGAGAAAGCAAAGCCTGGGTTCAAGTCCTGGCCCTGCCTTTTCCTGTCCATGTTATCTTAAGCAAATTTCTTAATTTCTATGTATCTCAGTAAAGGCAAATGCTAAGTGCCTACCTCCCAGATTGTTATGGGCAGTAAGTGAGGTAATGCTTGCAAAGGCCTGAGAACTGAGCCTGGCACACACTTTTGGCAATCTTTCACTCATTTAAAAATTACATAGTGCGTGACTACTGTGTACCAGGCGCAGTGAGAGGCTGTGAGGACTCCGGGATGGTAACAGAAAGAGAAATACGGGAGGTTTGGGTCCCAATACCAGTCTTTGTATACTACTAAGCATTACCAGCCAGGTACATTTGATTAAGTCACCCAATTTCCTCAGGCCTCAGTTTCCTGTTTTGTCCACTAGTAAAGAGAGAGCAGACCATCTCTAAATTATTCCAACTCTGTTCTTGGAGCTGTAATTCTAAATCAAATAGCCTCCATGAGAATTTGTTTCAGTCGGCTGGGGATTTCACTGACTAAATAAAGTGACCGTGGTGCATTAGATAAATGGCCTTTGCAGGATTGAGTCCTACTATGGAAAGTAGTTGGAGGATGTTTGGGATGAGAGGAAACTTAAGGATATTGCATATTAATGTTTCGTGCCTTGAATGATTTGGAGAACAAATTTTATTAGTAATAGAGGCCAGTATGTTTCTCTGTTGAAAGTCCTCTAAGACATGATAGCTAGTCTGTCACAGGAAGGTGGGATGGAAGGCACTCTTCAACATTTCTCGAATATTGAAACAATTGAATAAAGAAAATTAGTTGCTTTTTGTTGAATGAATGGGAAACTAGCAGTGATGAAGGCGGAGAACAAATTGCCCAGAACAGCCTCAATGGGATGTCCATTGTGCACCCACCTGAAAGCACTTAGAATAAACCGAACCTTAGATTTGTTATAACATTTCTACACAAGACGTATGACCAGTTAAAACCTCCCCGCCTGCTCTCGCAACACTCTATACTTTATCCTGTGTGTCATTCTTCTCCCCAAAACAAAGGCACCATGATGCAGAATGAAGAACTGTTGATTTTAAGTATCAAGCACCCCTAAGCAAGTCCACTAAAGAAGCCATTCTTTCCAGCCATGTATACATATTTTCTCCCATGTGCTAGACACTGTGCTCAGCTCTGCAGGTATGATAGCAAGTAATTCAGAAACACAGAGCCCACTTCTTCTGGTCTCCAAGCTCTGGACTGACCATGACCCCAGACTGTGTGCCTGGGTCGGGAGAGGCTGGGCTGTGTTGGGGAAAGGCTGAGGGCCATGGGTCAGGGTTGATCCGGCTGGAGAGAGACTCCAGGTGGGGTGCTTGCACTGAGGGATAGGGGCTGGGGAGTGCCGAGAGGAGAATCAGAATTTATAAGAGAGGAGAATTTATAAGAGAATCAGAATCAGAATTTATAAGCTTGGATTTTGGATGGGTTTTGCCAGGAAATTACCCTGAAACTGTTGCAAACTGCTTACTTATTACTAATGCTAGTCTGACCGTGGACATGATCCTGCCATTGGCAGTGCCAGGCCCTCCCAGTAGCTCTGGCCACTATGCCCTGTGGGCCAGGAGCTTGGGACCCAGTACGGCACAGGAGCATGCTTCCTGTCAGCTCCTCAGAGCTTTCTGGCAGCAGGCTTGAACCGGAAAGCTTTTCTCACAGCCAGGAAAGCTGACCTGGAGGAGCCAGGGCCTCCCTGTCCACAGGGGGCGGGCACCCATTCCTGAGAACACAGGCTCCGCCCAAAAGCCACTTCTGTTTCCTGTGTTTTGTGAATCTTAGGAGGCAAAGACCACAGCTAGTGGAAAACAACCAATCCTGGCACAACTGGCTGCCTCTGAGACCTGGGGACGCTTGTCTTCCTGGTTACTGACGGGACTAATGGTGTAGACAGCCTTAGGTCAACTGTGCTCACGCCTGTACCCAGCATGCCTCTGGCCTCACATTACACTCGCGTGACAGCCAGAGGCCGGGCCAGGGCCTCCAGGGTGCCTGCACCAGGCTGCACTTTGTCCTGCCCACCCTGTGCATTGTGCCGGGAATCGAACTCATGGCCCTGCGCTTGCTAGGAGAGTGCTTTACCACTAAACTAAATCCCCAGCCCCGTAATTTTTTTAAAATTGACAAATAAAAATGGTATATATTTATCATGTATGACTTGTTGTTTTCAAACATGTGCACACTATGGAGTGACTAAATTGAGCTAAAGAACATATGCGTTCCTTCACACACTTATCAGACTATCCTAACCCTTGATCTGTGCCCAGGTCAGCCCCTCTGCAGACCACCCACCTCTCCTCCGTCCCCTGCTGTCCCTGGGCCCGTGTTCCAGCTGTCTGGCCTCCCATCATTCCTGCCATACCCTCTGGAACTCTCATCACATGAAAAACGGAGTGTGCTGCATATGTGGTCACCAAGCCCTTCCCCACCTCGTCGCCTGAACTGGCTGCCACTCAAGAGCCAGTTTCCCAGAAGCTGGCTGCGGCGAAAGTGGCTCCTTCACCCACATCCTCAGCGTTGCAGGGCAGGAAGCAGGTCAGCCCTCCTTTCGCTTTTGTGTAAGCCTTTGTCGAATGATAAAACACAACACAGACTCACTCCACCGGAGCTTGCCTTGCCTGAGAGCTGCTCCTATTCGCCAATCGCAACCTCCTACTTTCCAGCATGGTGCTTGTGGATGTCCACTGCACCCATTTCTCAGCCTCACCAGCCGCTCTACTTCCAGACACTTTCCCCTGTAAATTGGTCCTCCCGCTACAGACCTGTAGGGTGCATTCTGAAGCTCACAGTGCATCCAAATAACAACATGCAGCCCAAAACTGCTGAAAATGGTGAGTGTCTCCTGGTTCTACCAAGCCCACACTGAATGGTTGTCACTGGGTTACATTCAAATCGATGCCAGTTAAACCAGAGGGAAAATAGCCACCGCACAGTGGAGAAAACCGGCTGCAATGGATTGAAGTCATGTGCTGACATCCTAACTCAGTGATGGCAAACCTTTTAGAGAGGAGTGCCCAAACTGCACCCCCAAACCCACTTATTTATCACAAAGTGCCAACACTGCAATTAAACCTGAACACTGAGGTTTTAGTTCAGAAAAAAACAACTCAAACTTAAAAGTCTACTTGTCTTAAAAGAAAAACAAGTAACACATGAGTCGTAGGTTCGCCACCACCATCCTAACCTAATCCTAGTCGGTGAGGGTGCTGGGAAGAGGAGCCTTTGGGAGATGATCAGGTCACAAGGATGGGACCTTTGTGAGTGGGACTGTGTATAAAAAGGGACCTGACCACTCTCTCATCCCTTCGCTATGTGAAGATACAGGAGAGATGGCGTCTGCGAAGCAGGAAGTAGGTTCTCTCTAGCCAGCAAGGCTGCTGGCTCCTGGAGCTCAGACTTCTTGGCCTCTAGAAGTGGGACAAGGTCAATTTCTGTTGGTTCTAAGGCAGCTGATCTATGATACTTTGTTTTATAACAGCGTAAAATAACTGACACTCTGATGGCACCACCTTTATCACTGAGGAAATTCACCACCACCAATGACATCACGAAACCCCGATGTGGTTAAGCACTGTACCTCTGAGGTACTTTTTTAAAACCTAAGCCCCTTCTAAGTATGAGAAAAACAAACCTAAATTGGAAGGAATTCTGTGAAATACTTGATCAGTAGTCCCCAAAACTGTCACGAACATCTCACCGGCTGCATCTAAATAAACTTTGAGGTTCAGTTGATAGTAGGGTACTGATCTCAGCTTCAGTTGTGACCAGCATGCCACAGGAGCATGAAGTGTTAACAACAGGAGAAGCTGGGGAAGTGGACAAAGAGGAGTGCTGTATCTTTGCAACTTTTATGTAAATCTGACACTGTTCTAAAATAAAAAGTCTATTTATAAAAATGAAGCCTGAGGTTACCTAAGACCCTGTTCTGCAGGTTCCTGCCATGTCTTCACGCCAAATGAATCTTTCTGCCAGGGCAGCAATTTCCAGAGCACCCCCATACTGGGCCCAGCTGCTTATTTCTTGCCCCAAATACCGTGCTGAGCTGTAGGGTAAAATCTGCAGAAAGAACTGAAACCAAACTCTGGTTAGAGATTCAGAGAGGCCAGAATGTCCAGGGACCCCATCCATCCACCCATCCATCCATCCATCCATCCATCCAGTTAGTCCATCCACCTATCCATTTAGTCCATCCATCTGTCCACCCACCTATCCATCCATCTATCCACTCACCTGTCCATCCATCCATCCATCCATCCTTCCATCCATCCATCCATCCATCCACCCATCCATCCATCCATCCATCCATCCATCCATCCATCCATCCATCCAATTAGTCCATCCACCTATCCATCCATCCATCCATCTATCTATCCATCCATCCATCTATCCATTTAGTCCATCCATCTATCCACCCACCTATCCATCCATCTATCCACCCACCTATCCATTTATCTATCCATCCATCCATCCATCCATCTATCCATCCAATTAGTCCATCCATCCATCCATCTATCCACTCACCTATCCATCCATCCATCCATCCATCCATCCATCCATCCATCCATCCATCCATCCGTCCATCCAATCAGTCCATCCATCTATCCAGTCAGCCATCATTTCATTGTCCAATTATACTAACCACCTACTCCATATCACAGACTATGTCAACAGTTGGAGGGAAAGTGATGAGCATGTCCCTCCTATCTTGAAGGTCACAGTGTAGTAAAGATGACCAGGTGCACAGATTATACTGCATAAAGGCCTAGTACTCAGACCGGTCTTCTAGGAGCATAAAGAAACAAAATTAACATCTATCTAAAGAATCATCTACTTTGGGCTTTCATAAATTCTGCTACAGTAGTACTTGAGCCTTTCATTTATATAACTTTATAATTTAAATAACTTTATAAACTTAACTTTATGTAACTTAATATAACTTACATAGCATATAACTTTATATAACTTTTATATAACTTAAAATTTATAAATTTTAAGAGTAAAATTAGGATGCTGTACCTGTCAGGGAGTTGTCTGATAATGTGCATGGTCTGGAAAATATATCAATAGCAACAGTGAAAGAACATTTTAGGTGGTAATACCACAACCAGGAGCCACCTATGTGGTCTAAAATGATCTGTAAAATCCCCCCACCAGATGCTAAATTTCAGAGCAAGGATTTAGAGTGGGGTGTGTGTGTGTGTGTGTGTGTGTGTGTGTGTGTGTGTGTGTGTGTGTTGGAGATCCATGCAGGTGTTAGGTGGGAAGCAGAGTGCACACTGGAGGGTATGGTTCTCCTCTGGTTGCGTCACTGCACAGTTCTGTGTAGTAACAGATTCTAGAAAGCAATCTGCAGCTTTCTGGAAATAGTCACCTTCTTGCTGAACTGCAGACTTACCTTTGAGCAAGTCTTAGCCATAGTAAAGCACTAAGAACCCAGCTGACCTTTCAAAACAGCATGACTATAAAAGAGCATTAGCAAGTGACATGGACTCAGATAATGAAAAAATAAACTCCGCACAGGACTGGGACAGAAACTGACTTGGTTGCTTAATAATATGCTACTGTAACAAAATACCAAAGGCCAGGTAATTTATAGGGATTAGAAGTTGTTTTTGCTCTTGGTTCTACAGGCTGGAAAATCCATGAACATGGCAGCAGCATCTACCTGGCATCTGGTGAGGCTTTCTTGCTGCACCGTAGCGTGCAGAAAGCATCACCGTGAGACAGTGAGGCAGCCAGAACCTTGATGGGGCCTCTTGGCTGCTCCCTCTGAAGCCACCGATGTCAGCGCAGGGCCCCCCGCAGGGCCTCATCTGACCCTAATCCCAATACCATTAACACATGACTTTGAAAATTAAGTTTCCAGAATATCAACTTCTGGTGGACAGATTCAAACCACAGCAGAAACATTCCCTCGGTCACACCTGGCCAAAAAGATCAAGTTTCTTAGAATTGAGCAGATAGAAAGAACACGAGAACCGTAGAGTCTTTCTTCATACTTATTTATGATAAAGCTTATAGTTTGGTCAACCATATATGATTCTTTCAGCATTATTATGCATTCTATCATTCTCAACCTATTTTTATAAATATATTTCTGTGTTCTGCAGTGTGGGCTTTGGCCTCAAAATAACTGGGTTCGAATCTCAGCTCTGCCACTTGGAACCAGAAAGTCTTGGACCGTTTAAGCAGTCTGAGTCTACATGTTGTCGTGAGATTGATGCGGTCTTTACAGAGTTGTAAAGATTAAATGAGATGGAACATGTGAAGCATTTTGTATGCTGCCTGGCATGTAGTATGCAGGAAATAAATGGGATCCATTAGTATTAATAATGTATCTCTAGCTTTCAAGTGGAGCCAGGGAGTGGCTGAGTGAGTCATTCTGACCAGAATGAATGAGACCCGGTTGGAAAGTCCGTTTGCCCACCCTCATCCCAACCCCATCCAAAGACAGTGGCTTAACCTGGGCTCATTTGTGTCCAGTATATGTGAGTATTGCACACGCGTTGTCTCATTCAATTCTTATCTCAAGTCTTCGATGCTCGGTTCCTCAGGAACAAACTTTCTTTCTCCACTCTTGACGATGTGAAAATTGAGACTTGGAGTTTAAGTGATTTTCCCGAAGTTATACAGCCAGAGCTGGACCTTTTGTTTTCCCCATTTCAAGCCCAGGACTCATGCTGTGAGAGGCCGGCTGCCAAACGGGCTGCCACTTTTGCCTTTAAAGACTAATCAAAGCAGAGACGTTTCTCCAGGCAGCAGTGCCTGCCACGTAGAGGGTGACCACAGTCCTGGCTGTGCCCACAAGGGCTGACATCAGCAGCCCAGGCTGGGGGGGGGTGGCATTTTCACCCCTCATGCCCCATCTCTTCCTCTGATCTCCTCCTCATTCTTTCAAGCAGAACACCAAAGCTGGCTCCGCAGAGCTTAAAATCAGGAAGCAGCTCCAAAGAGACCCACTTCTCCAAGACCAGGTCGACAGTGTCAGCTGTGCTTCCAACCTTCGAACTCCAGCAGATATCACACTGGTGCAGCAGCCGGATTCAGAGATGCAGGCTACAGAAAACCACAGCACGAGACAGTAAATGGAGAAGGCTTGTGATTAGGTGGGAAAGGAATTTGTGCACTGAACTTAGCGTCAAGACTGGGAAGCTCAATACAAAGCCAAAGATCATGAACTGCTTTTCTGCTGAAGACCAAGCAAGCTTGAATCTTGACTTCCCCATTAATTCCAGCTGAAATTACAGACGACCTCCATATTTCTTTGAACTAAAATACTTAGCTTTCACAGTGCTGGATAATCCTCATAGCTTTTCCAATTCTACAGTACAAACAATGTCAGCATCACAGCTAATCTAATCCTCAACCACAGCTAGGGGGCGCCGGGCTTCCAGGGCTTCCAGGTGGTTGTCAGAGGAAAGAGACATCAAAGCCATTTTAATTAACTCTTGGGTTTATTTAAAGCCTTGGCTCTATGGGAAGATTTTTCCCACCTTATTAATTTGTGTTTTATTTTTATTATTGAAAGATTCTGAGTTGCCCAGGCTTATTCATTTATGGATTCATCCATTATTTTAGCCAAGAAATATGAACTGAATACTTACCCTTTGCCAAGCAGACTCCCAGGCACTGGCAATATAAGGGTATAGGATAAGAACAAGGTCTGTGCTTCCATGAAGCTTACGTTTCAGTGGGAAGCTGGTTATGAACATGAGATAAATTACACAAAAAGCGTTAGGGAGTAGTAAGAGACATGCAGATTTAAAATGGGTACTCTGATGGAGAGTAACTGGATGGTGAAGAAAGACGTTTCCAAGGAAAGACAGTCACATGCAGACATCCATGGGAAGAGTGAGCACCATTCCTGACAGGAGGATCAGCACACTAAACAATCAAGGCCAACATCTAAAGGCTTAATGTTCAGACAGTGCAGTGGAGGGTTCAGACTCAATAGCCAGACTTGGGTAGTTGAGCCCCAGTTCTAACAGCAGAATTTAAGTTACCAGGACCAAGCTCCCCAACTCTCCAAGACTCAGCTATTACAAATTGTGTTGCTATGAACATGGTTGTGCCTGTATCTCTATGGTATGAGGTTTTCAATTCTTCTGGGACGAGACCAAGCAGAGGAATAGCTGGATCAAATGGAACCTCTAGATTTAGTTTTTTTTTTTTTTGGTGGTGCCAGGGATCGAACTCAGGCCCTTGTGCTTGCAAGGCAAGCACTCTAATCACTGAGCTAAATCCCCAGCCCCTAGATTTAGTTTTTTGAGGAGACTCCATACTGATTTCCATAGTGGTTGGACTAGTCTATATTCCCACCAACAGTGGAGAAGGGTACCTTTTTCCCTCCAGCCCCACCAGCTGTCTTTGTTGATTGATTTCTTGATAATAGCTGTTCTTTCTGGAGTGAGATGGAATCTTAGTGTTGTTTCGATTTGCATCTCTCGAATGACCAGTGATGTTGAACATTTCTTCATATATTTATTTGCCATTTTTATTTCTTTGTCTGAGAAGTGTTTATTCATTTCAGATGCCCATTTTTGGATTGGGTCTTTAAATTTGGGGGGGTTGATTTTTTTGAGTTCTTTATATATTCTAGATGTTAGACCCTTGTCTGAGGGGCAGCTGGCAAAGATTTTTTCCCAGTCTGTGGCTTTTCATCCTGCTCTATTAATGATTTCTTTTGTCGTGCAAAAGCCTTTTAACAGCATGTGGTCCCAAGCCCTGATTCTTTTTATTATTTTCTGTGCAGTCTGCATTCTGTTCATAAATGTTTTTTCCTACCCTTATGTCTTCGAGAGTTCTTCCTATTCTATTCTCCAGTAGATTTAGTGTTTCTAATGTTTAGATCTTTGACCCACTTCGATTTTAGTTTAGTACATGGTGACAGGCATATATCTAGTTTTAGTTTTCGGGATGTAGCCAGCCAGTTTTTCCAGCACCATTTGTTAAAGAGGCTATCTTCTTCCAGTGAGGGTGTTTGGCTCCTTTGTCGAAGATGAGGTATTTAAGTATGTTTGGAGTTGTTTCTGCATCTTCTAGCCTGTTCCATTGATCCTTGGGTCTGTCTTTTTGCCAGTACCATGCTGTTTTTATCACAGTAGCTTTACAGTATAATTTCAGTTCGGGGATTTTGATGCCCCCTGCCTTGCCCCTGTTGCCCAGGACTGTTTTTGCTATTCGTGGTCTCTTCTGGTTCCAGATAAATTTCCTGATTGTTTTTTCTACTTCTGTGAAGTATGTTAATAGTATTTTGATTGGAATTGCATTAAATCTGTATAGTAATTTAGGAAGTATGGCCATTTTCACTATGTTGGTTCTTCCTACCCAAGAACATGGTATATCTTTCCATTTTCTGATATCTCTTTCAATTTCCTTTTTTAGAGTACTGTAGTTTTCAATGAAAAGAACTTTTACTTGCTTTGTTAGATAGATTCCTAAGTATTTCATTTTTTTGGATGTAATTGTGAAAGGAATATCTTCTGTTATTTCTTTCTCAGTGAGTTTGTTATTGGTATATAGGAATGCTATTGACTTTTGGGTGTTAACTTTGTATCCAGCTACACACTGAATTTAGTTATTAAATCTAGAAGTTTTTGGTAGAATTTTTGGGGTCTTCTATGTAGAGCATCATGTCATCTGCGAATAATGATAGTTTAACTTCTTCCTTTCTTATCTTTATTTCTTTTATTTCTTTCTCTTGCCTAATTGCTCTGGCTAATGTTTCTAGAACTATATTGAATAGTAGTGGTGATAGGGGACATCCTTGTCTTGTTCCAGATTTTAGAATGAAAGCGTCCAGTTTGTGACCATTTAGTGTGATGTTGGCTGTTGGATTGTCATAGATGGCTTTTATCAGGTTGAGATATAGACCATCAATTCCTAATTTCTGCAGAGTTTTTATCATGAATGGCTGTTGGATTTTGTGAAATGCTTTTTCTGCATCTATTGAGATGACCATGTGATTTTTGTCTTTGACTCTGTTGATATAGTGTGTTACATATATTGATTTGCGTATGTTGAACCATCCCTGCATCCCTGGGGTGAATCCTACTAGTTTGGTCTATAATGTTCTTGATAATCCGTTGCATTCTGTTTGCCAGTATCTTGTTGAGAGTTTTTGCATCTATGTTCATTAGAGAAATTGACCTATAGTTCTCTTTTTTGGTTGGATCAGGGTAATGCTTACTTCCGGGAATGATTTTGGAAGTACTGCTTCCCTTTCAATTTCATTGAAGAGTTTGAGGAGTAGTGGTATTAGATCATCTCTGAATTTCTTGTAGAATTCAGCTGTGAAATCATCAGGACCTGGGCTTTTCTTTGTAGGTAGGTTTTTTTTTTTGTTTTGTTTTGTTTTGTTTTGTTTTGTGGTGCTGGGGATCGAACTCAGGCCCTTGTGCTTGCAAGGCAAGCACTCTAATCACTGAGCTAAATCCCCAGCCCCTGTAGGTAGGTTTTTAATTAGCTCTTCAATTTCAGTGGCTGATATTGGGTTATTTAGTATTCTTATGTCTTCTCGATTCAGTTTTGGTAGTTCATATGTTTCTAAGAATCTGTCCATTTCTTCAGTGTTTTCCATTTTGCTTGAGTATAGGTTCTTGAAGTAGGTGCTGATGATCCTTTGGATTTCTGTAGGATCAGTTGTCATTTCACTGCTTTCATTTTTTATTGCATGAATTTGTGTCTTTTCTTTCCTTTTTTTTTTTGATAAGAGTGGCTAGGGGTTTGTCTATTTTATTTACTCTTTCAAAGAACCAACTCTTTGATTCATTGATTTTTTTGTGCTCTTAGTCTCAATTGCGTTAATTTCAGCTCTGATCTTTATAATTTCCTTTCTCGTACGAGCTTTGGGTTTGATTTGTTCTTCTTTTTCTAGACATTTGAGGTTCAACATTAAGTTATTTATTTGAGCTCATTCTGTTTTCTTGATGTGAGAGTTCAATGCAATGAATTTCCCACATAGCACTGCTTTCGTTGTATCCCATAGGTTCTGATACGTGGTATTGTTATTATCATTTAACTGTATAAATTGCTCAATTTCTTCTGTGACCCAGCCGCTGTTCAGGAGGATATTATTTAGTTTCCATGTGTTTAGGTGTATTTTTTGGTTTCTGTTACCATTGAATTCCAGTTTCATTGCACTATGGTTCGATAGTATGTATGGGATAATTTCAATTCCCTTACATTTACTTAAACATGTTTTATGAGCTAGTATGTGGTCTATTTTGGAGAATGTCCCATGTGCAACTGAGAAGAACATGTATTCTGCTGTTGTGGGGTGGAACACTCTAGACATCTGCTAGGTCCATTTGTTCACAGATTTGATTCAGTTTCTGATATTTCTTTGTTAATATTTGGTCTAGTTGATCTCTCTATTTGTGACTGTGGGGTATTGAAGTCTCCCATTATAATTGTGTTAGTGTTTATTTGATCTTTCATGTTCCTTAATATTTGTTTTATATAGTTAGGTGCACTGATGTTTGGTGCATAAATAGTAATGATTGTTATTTCTTCCTTTTGGAGTTTTCCCTTAAGAAGTAAGTACTGACCTTGTTTGTCTCTCTTGACCAGTCTTGGTTTGAAGTTCACTTTGTCTGAGAGTAGGATAGTTACCCCTGCTTTTTTCTGGGTTCCTGTTGTGTGAAATACTGTTTTTCGTCCTTTGATTTTCAATCTATGAATTTCTTTTTGGGTTAAATGTGTGTCTTGTATGCAGCATATTGATGGATCTTGCTTCTTGATCCATTCTGCTAATCTCTTTCTTTTGATTAGTGAGTTGAGGCCATTAACATTGATGGTTACAGCTGGTATGTATTGATTTATCTTTGTCATAGATCTTTTCTGTTGTTGGTTCTCTGTTTCACCTCAGTTTAACTGCTTGTCTTGCCTGGAGGATTCTTTTTATTAGTGTTCTTGTAATTGTAGTTTCCTTTTTCCTTTTCTAGGATATCCTTCAGAATATTTTGTGGAGGTGGTTTGGATGTCATAAATTTCTTCAGTTGTTCTTTGTCATGGAAGTATCTTATTTCATTGTTACATTTGAAAGATAGTTTGGCCGGGTACATTAATCTGGGTTGGAGATTGTTTTCTTTTAAGGCTTGAAATATTTTGCTCCAGGCTCTCCTTGACTTAAGGGTTTGTGTTGAGAAGTCTGCTGTGATTCTGATAGGTTTACCTTAGTAGGTCGTTGTTTTTTTTTCTCTAACAGTTTTCAGTATTCTGTTCTTTTGTTGAATTTCCGGAATCTTGCTTATTATATGTCTTGGTGTAGATTTGTTTTGGTCATGGGTAATTGGGGTTCTACATGCCTCACTTATCTGTATGTCAAGTTCTCTTCTCATACTTGGGAATTTTTTGTCATTACTTCTGTAAATACTCTTTTTAGATCCTTTGCACTATCTCCTGCTTTTTCATTCACTCCAATCACTCTCGTATTGTTCTTCTTTGGGTCATCTTGCAGCTGTTTTATGTAGTGATTTTTCATAGTCTCTAGCTATTTTTAAGAGGTCTTTCTTTTCATTGTCACTAATTGCTGACCTGTCTTCTAGGTCTGAGATTCTGTCTTCACCTTCGCTCACTTTACTGCGTATACTTTCAAGATAGTTTTTGATTTCCTGGATATCTGTTTGGATCTGTTTCATGGGTTCCATTTCTTTATTGAGTTGAATGTTCAAGTTTTCCATCACTTTTCTAAGCTCCTCTTTTTTTTTTTTAATCTATGTCTACTCTGAATTCACTAAGCAGGTTTTTCATTATAATTGTCATCTCTATTTTAACTTGGGCAATTTTTCTAGTCTAATATTCTCTATAGCCTCCCCTATCTGTTTTTTAACTTCTGTTGCTACTAATTTTGAAAGTTTGGATGGGTGTCCTCTGATTTCCTTTATTATATTGTCCTCTGGGTTTGTTCTGGGTGGGCTGGGGGCCTGAGGTTGTGTTTTGCTTCTGTGTCTTGTCATTTTCTTTATATATATGTATTTCACCCTTTTAGTTGTCATTTTCTTTGTGTATTTGTATATGTGTGTGTGTGTATATATATGTGTGTGTGTATATATATATATATATATATATATATATATATATTTCACCCTTTTAGTTGATGCTCTGTGTTGATTTTATATTTTGTTTATGGGAGGTTATTTTAAGATAGGTATCAGTGCTTACCTGAGAAAAGTCTGTTCTTAAGCTGTTTTCAGGGTATATGTGGTCCTTGATTCCTATGTCCTTTATGTCCCCAGAACTTTCCTCAGTGGCATGGCTATGGTTGGGGCTATGTAGTATCGATGACTTGCAAAATGAAAGAAAAGTGTGAAAAAAAAAAACAGGAAAAAAGAAAAAAGGCATGCAACAGAGCCTGCAGTGTCTTCAATCCTAGCTCTTTTCAGCATTACTGGATTTTGACCCTGCCAGTGCAGGCAGGACCCCTGCTGGTCTGCAGTGAAGCGCATGGAAGGCTGTGGAGCACAGGTGGTCTAGCATACCCCGATAAGGTTGTCAGGGGTGGGACGGTGGCCCGCGCCAGTCTGCTGCATTTCACGTGCCCACCTGGGCCGGGTGCACGGTCCAGTGTCCAGAGATGAGGTGTTGGGGTGGGATGGTGGCCCATGCCAGTCTGCCACGTTTCGCACTCCCACCTGGGCCGGATGCACAGTCCAGCATCCAGAGACGAGGTCGTCAAGGGTGGGACGGTGGCCTGCGGCAGTCTGCCTGTTACTGCAATTTTATAATTTAAACATTCACTGTATATTTTGGTCACTCCTTGTATATTCGTAATGTTCAAATCAGAGTAAGCATATCTATTTCCTCAAATATTTATGATTTCTTTGTGATGAAGGCATTCAAAATCTATTCTTCTAGCTTGTTTGAAATAAATAATACATAATTGCTAATGATCTATAATCTCCCTACTTCTTGATAAAATAACAGAACTTGGTACATATCCAAAGGGAATGAATGAAATCAGCACACTGAAGAGACATGTGCAGTCCCGTGTTTATTGCTGCACTGTTCAAATAGTCAAGATATGGAATCAACCTGTGTGCCTTGCAACAGATGAATGGATAAAGAAAAAGCAGTACACAGTGCCTTAGTCACTTTCCTGTCATTGATAGCCACAATTTAAAGGAGGAGAAGTTTATTTTGCCTCAGTGGTCAGCTGGCTCCAAGGCAGGAAAGGCACAGTGGAAAGATCTGGAGGAGGAAAGCTGCTCGCATCATGGCATCTAGGAAGCTGAGTGAGAACTGAGTGGCCGGGAGGGAGATACATCCTTCCAAGTCACACACCCGATGACCCACCTCCAACCAGGCCCCACCTCCAAACAGCAAGTCGGCTACAGCCTCCCAGGGAGCCAATCACCTTCTGAAAGCCTAACCACTGAACACATGAGTCTTTTCATGGACATTCTAGATCTAAACCTGAACATGTAGATACACGACAAAACACTATTCAGTCATAAAAATGTTGAAATCCTGTTATCTGTAACAACATGAATAGACCTGCAGGTCATTATGTTTGGTGAAATAAGGCAGACATAAGGATCTCACTCATGTGTGAGTCTAAAAATGTTGATCTCATCAGAGTTGAGAGCAGAATGGTGGCTGAAGAGAGCAGAGGGCAGAGAAGGATGCGGACAGCTAGCTGCTGGGTACTGTTGTATTACATGGGAGAAACAAGTTTTCATGTACTCTTCCACTGTGAGTTTTGATGGACTTTCCCTGGTCCCAGCCCTCAGAATTTGCTCTATTGTAGTCCCTGAAACTTGATCTCTGCCTGGGCATCTGTGTCAGAGCTCTGTGCCTGCCTGCCACCTGCCACCTGTGCCAGTGGCCTGCTCTCAGCCCACCGCTGTCCAAGTCTAGCTCCTCTGCAAACAACAAAGCCCTTCAGCCTAGCTGCTCAGTGCCTCCTGAGTCCCAAACCACACGGCATCAAGAGAAGCAAGATGCAGGAGTCAGGCATGCCTTGGTGTGAGTTCTGACTCAGTCATTTAAAGCTGGTGGACTTTAAGAAAGTTTATCCTATTGCCTGAATCCCAGTTTCTGATGTGTGAAATGGGGATAACAATAATAGCTATGATATTTTCAGTGTTTGCTAGTGCCAAAGACTATTGCAAAGGCTAAATGGGTGTTGGCCCAATTAACCGCACAATGACTGGTCTGAAGTAAATGTTATTGCCCAATTTTACCAATGAGGAAACAGCTTTCCATCAGTGTGACACAATGTCTAAAATAATCTGCTTAAAAAGAAGGGTTTATTTTGGCTCATGGTTTTAGTCATGGTCACTTAACATAGTTGTTTTGGGGCCTGTGGCAGAACAGTACAACATAGTGGGCACAAGTGGGCTGTTCACAACAGAGTGTCAGCCATGAAGAAAAGGATGAGTGGGGCTGGGGTCCTGATACCCCTTCAAGGGCACGCCTCCACTGACCTAACTTCCTACCACTAGGCCCCACCTCCTGAAGGATCCGCCGCTTCCAAATGGCACCACAATCTGGGAACCAATGAAGCTTTAACTCACAGGCCTTTCAGGGACACTTAAGGTCTTAACTGTAACACTCAGTGTGACTTCAAATCTGTGTACTTAACATCTAGCACTCACATGCGTGAGGCTCCTCACACAGTGCTCAGCAGGCAGGGGGCTATTTGCTGTTACTGTGCAAGAAATAGTTGTCATCTTAATCTGAAAGTCAAATTCTTAAACCCATGACCTTGAAGCCAATTACTCACCAGCACATACAGCTGTCCCACCTTCACCCCAAGTCTGTCATTCCAGTTTTGTGACAGGGTTTCTTCCCTGGTTTGTGCACTTCTTCATTCATTTAGCCACATGGTCAGCTTTCAGTAAATATCTCCTGGATTCTTGCTTGCTGTTCTGAGTGCTGTGGATAGAATTCGAAAGGGGGACATGGCCTCTGCCTCCTTGGTATCTACATCCAGAGGAAAGATCAATCGAGTCACTACACAATAAGTGTGAAATTACAGCAGGCAGATCTTCCCAAAGGGAAGAGTAGGGTGTTGTAAGAAGTCTACTACTGGATTTGATGTAACCAGAGTGTCGAGGAGGGATTCCTAGAGGAGCTGGTATAGATTTGAGGACCAAAGATGAGTAGGTGGGAGTACAGGTTGAGGGGGAGGGAATCCCAGGGACAACAGCAGCATGGAAAGGATCCGCAGTGTAAGAGAACACGGTGTCTAGAAAGTCACTGTGGCTACAGAGTATGATACAAGACTGCAGAGATAAACAGTGACCAGAGCATCCCACCTGAGGCCCCGGGAATCACAGCGGGGCTTTATTCCAAGAACTCTGAGAAACGACTGAAGGAATAAACCGAGGTAAGGTTGAGGAAGGGGTGGCATGATCTAGGTTACTCTTTGAAAAGACCACTCTGGCTTGCAGAGTACCTTGGAGAGAGGCAGAGATAGAGAGAAGGAAGAGACTACTGACCTGGACTTTTCCATTCAAAAGACTTTAGCTGGACTTCCCTGCAGGTAGAGTTGTTGGTTGTTCTCAACCTCTGTGGAAGCTTCAACTGATAATCCTGAGGTGAGACCAGGTGAGATGTGCCAGCGGCTACTGATTCTGCTGCTGGGCCTCCTGTGGCTTTGAGGAGGGCCCTTCAGCCATGTATGGTGTCCATTTCTTTCCTGGGCCCTACTTCATTTTTAATTGCATATATTTAAGGTGCGCAGGATGATACTTTGATATACTGATCTCCATACACATATACATAGTGAAATGATCACCGTGTAAATTAACATACCTGTCATCTCAGATTTAACCAACAGTAGACTGACAATACTTGGGGAAAAAGTGCACCTGGACTGAAAACATGTAGGTTTTTCCTCATCATTATTCCCTAGATAAAACAGAGTAACAATTATTTACATGGCATTTACATACAATTCAGCATTATAAATCACCAAGAGATAACTTAAAGTACAGGACAGGATGTGTGTGTGCAGGTTCTGTGCAAACATTGTTCTGTTTTATATAACATACTTGAGCATCCTTGGTTTTGGTCTTTCTTTCTTTTTGGTTTCTTTCTTCCTCTCTTTCTTTCTTTCCTTATTTATTTATTGTTTTGTGGTAAGAGTGCCTGAAATCTACTCTCAGCAAATAATAGATTGTAGTCCTCTTAGACTATTTATTTTCCAAGACATCCTTAGGCTTATTTGTCTTATATAAATGCAGCTGTGCACCTTTAGATCTCTAGCTTCTTACTTCCTCCTGCCCCTTTGGACCCTGCTTCTGATCCTGGACGAGGATTCTGCTGTTTATAGTCACAAAGTCAACCTGTCTCTCCAAACAGTACCTCTCTGGAGGTGTGATGGTTTTCAAGCTAAGATCTAACAGCTTTTCTTGCTTAGGGATTGATTTATAGTTATAAAACACCAGTATCTCAAAGCATAAATAACAACAGAAGTAAGAATTTTTGTATTTAAAATGTCAGAAACAACAGACTGAAGGAGAATTGAGAAACTGAATCAAGAATTCTAAAAAACTCGCTTCTTGGGTTCCTTATCCAAAACAGGAAAATCTAAATACCAAACCCTTTTAGCCCCAAAGTTAATCTCTGCCACCTATTTCCTACAACTGACCGTATGTCAAAACAGAAGTACCTCAAACAAGACTCTTAAAGGATACCCCAAGAAGTGCAATTGCTATAAACAAAGAACTGGAGACATCACAACAAATTAGAAAGTCCCCTGCTATGGAATGAATGGACTGTGAAGAGATTAAGTAGATACCAACTACTTATTGGAAATTAAAATGAAACACTGATACACTGCTTGAGCCCAATCATTTGCCCCATCACATGCCTCACTGCTTCCAAATGAATAAAATGGGGAATCAATATAGTACGTATGTACCAGCCACGAATGTGTTTCTATGTATTGCAAACATATACTAATCAAAAAGAGGGAAGAATCATCTCAGATGGAATAAACAAAGGGACGAGAGTTGAAAAAGAATGAATAACATGCCAATGGTACATTCTCACATATAAATACAGAGCTGGTGAGCGGGGAATCAGGATCATCGTGCACACATTTGCAGTTGGGAGTTGAGCCCAGCCTGGCTGGACTCTGGGATCCATTAGCTTTGACAGGCCATCTGTCACTTTGGAAGGTAATTTCCCCTTCAATTTGCAATTAGGTGAGATTCGGCCTGTGACCTTGATGTCACAGAGTATCAATTTGATGTCATGACATGTTGTGTATCTTACCCTGGAGATCACAAAGCAGAGCAAAAGTCACCTTCTTTCTGAGTTCTATAGAATTCAGAAACCACAAGGCATTTGTTAATTTTGCATTTTCCTATGTGCCCTTGTGGGTCGTTCTGAAATTGTTTCATTTAAATCTTACCTCCCTCCCAAGAGTAAACCAACCTCCCTGAAGTTTGGGAAACCAGTTCCCACATCCTCTTCCTTCCTCCTCTCCTACAAACATATTTTCCTCCTCGTAAGTGGCCAGCATACCCTGTTGTCCTTCCCAGGGTTCTGTCAAACTTGAATAAGTAAAGGGAGAAAAGTTCTGCATTTATATAAATACATTTTGCTTTTCCCATTCATTCCAGCATTGATCTCCTGCTTGTTGTCTGCTTAGCTGCGTGCTAGTTTGGAGGGATACAACAGTAAGTTAAAACAACAGTCATTACTCTCAGAGAATTCCCTCTTGTCCTTGGCATTGGATGGATGAACACAATAATTAGATTCTTTTAAGTAAATCAGCAAGACACATAATAGAAATCACCACTTTTTTTTTTTTTACATAAAGTGAAGGTTTGGCATAAGTATACAGGTTCACCATAGTTGATACAAGGCCTTTGCCTTTTTTACTTTAATTCATTCTCTTTTTTTCCCATGTCATCCACACACCCATTGGCCCTTCTCCCTGACACCAAAGCATTTAGTCTAGGACACGTGGTACATGTCCTCGGATATGTGTGCACCTGTGAAAATGCAGTCGTTACATGTGTCAGTATTCCAAATGCACATTAATAGCGTGCTGTTGATTTCATTCTGTTTCTTACTGCTTAAAAAATCACATACTACATTTTTTAGACCACTGGAATGGTGCTGACAGGCACTAGCTTATTCTGCGGTCGGCTTCAGCTCTCACCAGGTGCAACCACCATTTCTACACATACTCCCCAGGCTGATGCTACAGTAAGCCACCTGGGCTTTGTTCCCTGGCGCTGCTGTTCTCTGTGGGTCAATACCAGGAGGGACTGATGGGACACAGGTCAAGTCTGCAGCCCCACCTCTTCTTCATATGTATCAGCAGGACTCTAGATGAATAATTACAGGAACATGTCATATGCCATTGACCTAGCACCTACCATCTGCACACCTCAATGTGAGTTACTTTACATGAAGGATCTAAAATACTTACATCTTTGCAAGGCACAACTCAACATCTCTTCAACAAGGGAAGATTCTGAGATCCAGAAAGGGTGAGCTGCTCACTCAGAGCCGCACAGCTACCCTGCGGCGAAGGTGGGATTTGCCCTGCCACAGTGCCGAGCTCGGTGTGATTTGAAAGGCATGCTTTAGCAATGACTAGTTTTGCATTATTAAAATAGTGTGCATGGCTGTGATGCAGGGTGAAGGGGATGTCACTGGCAGAGAACCACCTGGAGATGGCTGGGCTTGTCCACCACAGTAGATGGGAGGGCTCAGACAGCCGTGGAAATTCTTATGTTCAACTACAGCTGAAATAAAATGAGATTTTTTGCATTATTCCACATAGATACAACAACAGGAAAACCTTCTAAATAGTCTCAGTATAAAAGAGTTGCTTTCTCTGCAGACCTCAGTATTTTATAATTTTAAGAAAAGAAGCTTGGCGTGGTGGTGCATACCTATAATCTTAGTACTCGGGAGGCTGAAGCAATAGGATCACAAGTTCAAGGCCAGCCTTGGCAGCATAGCGAGTTAGAGGCCGGCCTGAACTACATAGCAAGAACTAACCTTAAAGAGAAAAGAAAGAAAAGGAAAGGAAAGAAGGATGGAAGAAAGAGAGAGACAGAGAGGGCGAGAGAGAGAAGAAAAGGGAGGTATTTTCTGTCATTTTCTCCTCTGGATTTCACATTTTAACTCTAAATGCTCATTGGTAAGAACTGCCCAAGCCTTTCAAGGTAGACTAGAAATCAGATGAAAATTCATTTCCTTGATTAAAAAATTTGTTATGGATACCAAGAAAGATGAGGCCTTTTCTCCAAGCTGGAAGTGCTTCCAAGCTAATGAATATGGCACAGATAAACAACTTTTATTTTATATATTTATTTATTGTAGGACCAGGGATTGAACCCAGGGCCTTCCACTAAGCTACATCCCTAGCCCTTTTGTTTGTTTGTTTGTTTGTTTGTTTGTTTGTTTGATTTTGAACAGGCTCTAAGTCACTGAACCGTTCTGGCTGGGCTTCAACTTGTGATCCTTCTGCCTCAGCCTCCATTCCCCATAGCGCTGGGATTACAGGTGTGTGCTGCTGGATAAGCAATCCGGGGACGAGTGCATTCTGAACCAGCAAAGAAAGGGCCCCAAGGTAACAGAATAAGAGTGGATGCCCAAGGGCCGAGGCAGAGGCAGCCACCCCTGCGGGGCAGTGTGGTGTCAATTCCAGGTACCCACCGGGCTGTGGGGCCCAGCAGCCTGCCCTGCCCAGGAGTTAGGTCTGAGTTCTACCTCCAAATGCAGTGTGAGAAAATTGGGGCCGTGAGTCCCAAACAAACCAGGGAAGTCACAGGAAGGCTGGTCTGAACCCAGGGGCTCCCATCGGATGGGAGGTGATGGGACCTGAGTGCTAAGACTAGAACCGCTCAGGAGGGAGAACTGTGGGCTGTCCCTGCAGCTGCAGGCGGTTGGAAGTTCCCTAGCATTCCCTGCCTTTCCGAGCCTGCGCTCCTCGGTCTCTCGCTCAGGGAATAATATCACAGTGCCGGGAGCCCATTCTATAACGTGAATAGACTGGATTAAAGCCTTGTTTTCTTCTGATCCGCCCTGCAAGGGTTGCTTGGGAAATCCAAGGGAGGCACTTTCCAGGCACAAAGCCTGCGCTGGCTGGCTAGCCCCGCTGCCTTCAGCCAAAGGGCTGAGACGGTGATTCCCTTTGCTACGTTACAAAGGGGAGTTTTAACTGCTCAGTGCCTCTCTGCAAGCCCGGGAGCTTTTCAAACACTTTTCTTACAGCAAGGCAGGGATCCAAGCCAGCCTTTCTTGGATTTCTGCAGTGGATGCTCATTTGTGCATTTTGCAAGAGCCAGGGCACCCTGCCGGGCTCCTCGGCTACCATCCTGCACACAGAAGGTTTTTCTGCATTATAGTTGTTTAACAAGCATTTTCCCTCCTGCCTCCTCTGGGGGGAAAAAAAGAAAAGGGAGCGAGAGAAAGCAAGCCCCGTGAGTGGAATTGTAATGAGCCTCCGAACGTGGTCCTTATTATCATTCGTAACTTAGCAACGCGCTGGGGCTTCGGAGAAAGGAGCGGAAGGGTTTGCATTCGAGGGTGACGCTGGGGAGCGAGCTGGCCGGGTTTGCCGGGACGTCCCGTGCAGCTTTCAAATGATGCTGCGCGCTGACCTGAAATCGGGGGTAACCTTCACGGCAACTGCTTCCCCTCGCAAAAATCCAAGTACAGCACCGGTCAGGAGAAACCCAGCCTAACAGTGCGTGAGAGGAAGACTCGGGGAGGGGTTCTGAGGAGTCGCACGCAGCGAGGAGACCTGGGAGGGAGCTCGGCCTCGCGCGGCTTCTTGCGAGCTCGGGACTCCAGGGAAGCGGAGCGGTGCTTTTGCTCTTGGTGCGGGCCTCGGGACTGTCTCGGCCCGTGGGGTCCGGTTCTGTGCCCGCTTTGAAAGGAGACACAGATCAACCTGAGAACGTCCGATGGACAGCGAGGTTCTAGGAGCCCTGCCAGAGAGTGTCCGGCCCGAAGCGGGACGCCTCGGGGTCCCCGGAGTGCAGAGGCACGTCAGGGCCGCCTGAGTTTTTATGCAAGTCCACATGAAGAGGCTCCTTTGCCAGGAGGGCGGGTTTCCTCTGGCGCCCGGTGGGTGGGACGTGCTGAGCAGCAGCCTTTGAGCTCCTTGCTGGGGTTCGGCAGGACGCCGCCTCCTGGCCCTGCCCGGGCGGGCGAGGTGCTCAGTCCCCGCAGGATGAGAGCCTTCCCTGGCCCTTCTCTGTCCCAAGCCCTAGGGCGCCCTGAACCCCACTCACCAGGCTGGAGCCGCCGCCTAAGCAAACGCAGGGCTCCGCGGAGCTCCGAGGCATCAGGGAGGTTTAATAAAAAGTCCGATTTAAGCCAGTGAAGAGAGAGCTAGGGGAACCCGGCACCCCAGTACGCTCGTGGGCTACTCGGAGCAGGGGGAGAAGTCTGGGGAAAAGTTCAGATGGCAGATAGCCACAAACCCACACAGGTGAGTTCGACTTGGTTTGATAGGCTCAGGGTAGTGTAGTCAGATTTGGCAAATAAAGACAGAGGATGCGCAGGTAAGCTTGAACTTCAGATAAAGAACAAATAACTTTTAGTGTATGCTCTAAATATTGCATGGCACCCGGTCATACTAAAAGTATACTTATTTATTATTTATCTGAAATTCAAATTTATTTGACTTTTTATTAGTACATGTTTACAGTATAATAAGCACATTCATCACGGCTTATTTGTACTTGTACATAACACATCTTAATTCTTTTTCTTTTTTGTCCCCTTCTCCTTCCCCTCTCCTCTCTCCAGCCCTCTTCCCCTCCCCATCAAAAGCTCTAATTCCATTTTCCTTGCAATTGTTTTTTCCCTTTAAATCCCTTTTCCCTTCCTTCCCTCCCCATCCTCCATCTCTTGTTCCCCTTCCCACTTGAACTTGTTCTTCCTACTTCCCGATATCCTCCATTTTGCTTCTTTTTCACCTTTTGGGTTTCTCACAAAACAGAAACAATGCAATATTTAAATTTGAGTGCCTAATTTATTTCACTTAACAATAAGATCACGAGGTGCATCCATTTACCTAAAAATAACTCATACTTATCCTTCTTTGTGGCAGAGTAGTACTCCACTATATACAACTACCACATTTTCTTTATGCATTCATCGGTTGATAGGCATATGAGCTGTTTCCAAGATTTAGCTATTACAAATTGTGCTACTATAAACATAAGTGTGCATGCATCTCTATAGTATGATGCTTTTAACTCTTTCAGGAAGATACCTAGAAAGGGAACAGCTGGGGCAAATGGAATTTCTAGTTTCAGTTTTTGAGAAATCTCCATACTGATTTCCATAGTGGTTGTGCCAATTTACACTCCCACTGAAGATAGAGAAGGCTTGCTTTTTCCCCCTGCAGCCTCACCAGCACTGGTTATTGGTTGATTTCTTCATGAAGGCCATTCTTTCTGAGATGAGGTGGAATCTCAGTGTTGTTTTATTTGCATTTCTCTAAAGGCCAGCAGCATTAAACTTTTTTTTTTCATGTATTTATTGGCCATTTGTACTTCTTCAATGACATCCTTCACAGAACTAGAGAAAACAATCCTAAAATTCATATGGAACCAGAATGGACCTACAATAGCAAAAGAAATTCTGGGCAATAAGGGCAAGGCAGAGGGCATCACAATATTGGACTCCAAGTTATACTACAAAGCTATGGTGGTAAAAGTAGCATGGTAATGGCCAAAAACAAAACAAAACAAAACAACAACAACGAAAAAAACCAGACTCGTGGATCAATGGAATGGAAGAGAGGGTGCAGAAACAACACTAGATCCACTCAGTTACCTGATCTTTGACTGAAATTCACATTTAAGTGGGAGGTTTGTACTTTCTCTGGCACCCCAAGCACAAGAAGTCACTGCACAGCTCTCTGGGTCTCACTGTGACCCTGTGCTGTGTAAGAGCTGTAGCAGACCCCATGGGCCTAGAGGGAACGCTGGGAAATGACAACCACTGTCCTGGCTTGACCTCTTTGGTGTGCGTTACATAGAAACACACAATGGGACCATGCAACAGTTTGAGGTGAATGTCTCCAAAGGCTTGTGTGGTGAGGGGGTCATCCCCAGAGCAGCAGGGCTCAGAAGTGGAGCATTTGAGAGCCGACTGAATCCTGGAAGGCTCTAACATCATCCATGCCTTCATCTATTGATGATACCATAATTTGATGGCGTTACTGGGATCTGATGGAAACAGGAGGGCCTGGTTGGAGAGGTTCTTCGGTGGGTGACCTTGGGGACTATGGCTGGCCCACAGCCCTCCCTCCTTTTTCTTAGCTGCCATGAGATGAGCAGCTTCCATCTACCACACCCTTCCACCATGCTGTTTCTGCCACAATCCCACAGTAACGGGGTCCAGCCACCGTGGACTGAAACCAGCAGCCAAAATAAATCTTTTCTCCTTCCAGTTGTTTTTCTTAGCTATTTTGTCACAGTAATGGAAAAGTGATTCACACAGATAGACTTGTAGTAGGCATGACCCTTCCTCCCTATCCAGGCTCATAGCTGACATTTCTATAAAAAAAAGGCAAGTTAACAAGTGGAAAGTAAGACACTTCGCCACACTTTAGGGCATCGTGCTCTGTGCTCCACAGATGTAAGAGACAAGTTCAGTGTCTCGGTCAGTAGGAGGAAGTGATTGGCTGGAAGTTGGTACAGAGATGGAGATGGGAGAGTGTGGGGGTAGCGAGTCTTGGTCCCGGGTTTAAAATTGACCTGTAGCTGGGAACAGTCCTGGAAGAAAGAGCTGCAGGGAAAGGCGAATGTAAGAGGAAAGAAGGTGGGTTCTGAGTCTCCGGGAGACCTTTCATGGGAGGCACCCAGGTTTAGCAAGCAAGAGATAGACAACTAAATTCCAGAGCAGAATGGGTTGAAACTGTTGGTTTGGTGGCTCCTGAGTCTCGGTGACAGCTGAAACAAGTGAGCAAAGCTGGCTGAGTGCTCCTAGAGCAAAGCTAGGTAAGCAGAGAAGCAGCCTGTGGCAGGAATAAAGTGAAGTCTGTTGCCTGACAGGTAGTGGATTCCGGTCTCCAATCAGGGCTGAGATGTGAAGCAATTTCCAGGTGGCCCAAAGTAATGAAAAACATTTGCTTTAAGGTGTCCGTAAAGGCAAAGAGCAAGCCTGGAGAATTATGCATAGCTCCTGTCAGGGCTCACTCCGCCCGCCCCAGAGACACAAGGAAAACCCAGCAGTGCAGTCAGCTCCGGATGCGGTGTGCCCAGGACCTGGAGTGAAGAGAGGGGCACGGGTCCCCCAGCCCTGGCTTGAGCCCTGGCTGCAGCCCAGCTCCCCACCCCCAACATGCCCTGCACAGCGTCTCTGTCAAACCAGTTGCTGATCAGCCCATCATCCTGCCTTCCCTGTGGGACTGTCCAGGGACACATACGTGATCAGTCAAGCACTTCTGCCCTCCCTGCACCAAGGGCCCCAGGAGACAGAGATTGTGCCCTTAGCCATGGACAGCAACCAGAGAATGTATGCAAACTCACGCAGCTCCTGAAGTTCTCTGGCTCCCACGCAGGTGGAAGGCTGCAGGTTTTAGGAATCCCTGCTGGATGTGAAGGGATGATCCCACTGCAGCCTGTGAAGGGCGGGCCACTCGGAGGCATTCCAGGAGTGAAGGCAGAACTGTTGAAATGCTCCTGTCATGACTCTTTCTATCTCCTCACACACTATGTTCTAGGTTGCAGGAAGTGTGGGGAGGCCTCCAGCACCCTGAGCGTTTTGATGTAGGATGAGGCAAGTTTCCCGCCAGGCCTTGCATTCTGGGAGGCCAGCAGGCCCCTTCCCTTCCTCTCGGAGATTAGGCTACACTGCTGAGGTGCAGGCCACCCACAAGGACCCTTGGGGACTGGCTGCTGGCTCCCTGTCACGGCTACAGTCACTGGCTGCTCAGCCGCTTGGATGCGTCCAACCCCTACATGCTCAAGCTCTCTGCGAGCAGCTGTCTTTGTCCAGCCACTTTTAGTAGCCATTGCACAATGTCTCCATTTGTAATGCACCAAATGCCTATTTGAGGCTAAAGCACTGGGGCTCACAGCTGGCTTTATGATCTCAGTTCATGAAAGGATCACAGATCTTCCTGTGGAGGCTGAGACGTGGCTCCAGGAGTCAGGGAACTAGTCTGTGTCAGCTGCTGCTTTGAGACCCTGGATCCCCTGCTTTTGGAGTAGGGATCATTTGGGTTTTACAGATGAGATGAGCAAACTGAGGCTCTGACTGTCATGGACCTTCCCCAGGGTCACATGAGTGCGAAGCGTCAGAATCGGGATTAGAACCTAAAACCAGCTGACCTCAAATTCTGCACTGTCTTTTTATTTCAGGCGCCAATGTGCATCTCCAGTTTTATTTTTCTTTCTCTTGAGATGAATGTGTATGAAAATGAGCATACAGCTGGACATTAACTGCTTTTCTCTCAGAGACCATGAAGTTACAAAGGTTGGTTATGGGATCTATAGCAGTGCAGAGGACCAACATAGTCGTGGTATTGCCAGCAGGTAGCAAGTGTACTTATTTTTTAAATAATATAAACCTACCTTTGTGGTATTTTACTTATTGACACATAAGCGGCACATAATCAACACGTAACAACTTACGTATTTATGGGGTACATTTTTGATACATGTAATAAGCCTGACTTCTTAACCTCAAATTCTTCCTTCCCAGGGTGAAATGGAAGCTCAAGGCTCTGATCTCCGGCTTCCAGGTCACTGCAGGAATGTGGAGGTCCTCGGTGCTGCTCCTCAGGGCTGGCCCATGTGGGTCACTGTTCCCGCTGGCTTCTCTGCTCTGGCTGGGGGGTGCCTAGCGCCGAGATCCCCGCGCAGCAGCATGAACGGAAGTGGGGGAAAGGAAGCAATATGGAGGGGTGTGGGCGGACTGTGCTTTTGACAAACAGAAACCTGCACACACACACAGTGAGGCTGGAAAGAGCCCTGGCTAACTCTGGAAGGCGTCTCCAGGCAGCTCCAGTGGGCCATTTCACAGAGGCGAACCTGTGTGATTCTGGGGCCACAGCCTCTCCACCAACCTGAAGACATTTCCCTGGGCCAGAGTGGCTGAAGCCCTCACATAAAGTGTTCCCAGCACCTACCTTGTTTCTCTCTCTTGATATTTCATCTGGCTTTTGAATACCGTGGCCCCAGCTGGAATTAATGGCCCTCAGTTCCCTGAAACAGAGTTGAGAGTGACGGCACATGATGTACGCACACTTTGCCGTACAGTCCAAAGCATCTCTAGGTGACTTATAATACCTCGTGTGATACAAATGCTATGTAACTAGTTGAGAATAATGCAAGAAACAGTTTGTATATGTCAATGCAGATGCACTTTTTTTCTTTTGACTGTTTTCAGTCCACAGTTGGTTGAATCTGAGGATGTGGAACCCAGGGATACAGAGTAGCCATTATTTTTTTCTTTTCTCTGCAGTAGACTCTGAAGCCCAGAGAGGCATAGGATTTACCTTTTGTTTCATATTTAGCACCTGGAAGTGTTCAGACCCAAAGACAGGTCTCCCGGTTTTATATCTGGTGGGTTTTCTACACAATAAGTCTTCTAACAAAACCCCTCAGGATTGGGACAGTCACATTAACATTGTGATGGGATTTCTGTAACATAAATGTCCCTTTTAAGAAGTAACCACAAGTCATCAGAGTGCCAAACAATTTTTAGTGTAATTATGCCCATGCAATACTTGAGGCATGCTAAAGAATTTGTTATCTGGAATTCAATAGAACTGAGTATTTTGCCTATTTGCACTCTTATAACAAAATGCCACTGACATGGGCAATTTATAAGCAGCAGAAATCTATGTCTTGCCGTTCTGGAGGGATGGAAGTCCAGATTGAGATGCTGGTCAGGTTCAGAGTCTGTGGGGGCTGTCTGCCTTCTGAACGGCATCTGTTTCTGCGTTCTCAAGAGAAGACACACAGCATGTCCTACATGGTGGAAGAGACAAAAGGGGAAAACTCACCCTCCTTGAGCCCTTTTATAGTCCCTAAATCCATTCATGAGGACTCTGCCCTGATGACTTAATCCCCTTCTAAGGGCCCCATCTATGAAGACTATCACATTAATGATTCAGTTTCAACACATGAGTTTCGAGGGACTTTTAGACTGTATCACCAAATGTTCTACTTTTTTCTTTTAAATCTGGCAACTCTAAATCAGATCTCCACCCAGATCTGTGTATTCATATTCATGTCCTTCCATGGGCCTCCATCAGTTTTCTGCTAACGCTCATATATGGTGACAGCTTCTCTTTACTCTTGCCAGATCTCCTGGTGCATACCTCTGGTGCCTGGGATTTGATATGGATGGACTCTTAGTCCCAGTGCACATCTCTGTCCATCAGAGCTATACATTTAACCACATCCATGTCGTCTCAACCCTGGATGTCCCAAGAACACCTCACTCTCAGTCATTTTAAGTGAAATTATCTTCCTGCTGACCACCCTCGCTTGCTGCATGACCTCACCATTGGGCCTTGCGCTTGCCAGCTCCCATCCTGCCTGGGCAACAGCCACTTCCTACAGACTCCAGTGAACATGGCTCCTTCCCTGCCATTGCTCTCCACCCTCCCATTACAGTCATCATTGCCTCTATCCCAGACTTGCCAGCCGCCTCCCACTGATCCCCCTGTCTCCTTGCTTCTCCCCTTGTAACTCACCCTGCCCAGCAACCAGATTGGAGATCATTTTGTAACACAGATCTGAGTTTGTCCCTGCCAGGTGATGAGTTTCATTTCTCTTAAAGTCCAAAATCCTCAGCATGGTCCCTAAGACCCTGATTCCTGTGGCTCTGGGCCAGTTTTTCATGATCCAAACATAAGAGCCCACCCTGGTGCACTTTACAACCTAGAAGTGGAGCCCTAAAACAAACAAGCAAGCACATGTGAGTAATTAGACTGTGATTCATGTCCTGAAGGAAGTCAACAGGACATCATCGGGAGGGGAAGGACAGGGCTTATTGCTGTAGGACCAGAGGATGAGAAGGAGTCAATTCCAGGCTGGTTGCAAGCAAGTACGAAAACATGGAGGTGGAAAACAGGGTTCGATTTGGGGGATGGAAAAGCGGAAAGAGGCAGGTGACCCTGGAAAGGTGGAGGAACCACAAGAGCAGTTTGGGTTTTTCCCTACGTGGAGCAATCTGCTGAAAAGCACAGGGCCCAGCAGAGAGGGCTTGTCAAGGCAGGAGCAGGGAGTGAGTCCACTGGGATGCCCCACAGTATTCCAGGCGACACAGGTAGACCGAGACAGGACAGCAGAGAGGGTCACGTTGTGGAGGTAACAGGTGGGTCTGAAAAGTAAAGTGACATGCATAGAGCTGGGACAGAACCTAATCTCCTAATCCCCAGGGTAGTGCTCCAACTTGATTCAACAATTAAATCAAGACAGTGACTTTTGACGTCAGTTGTTCTTGCTTCCAATGGCAGCATGTCTTAGAGTTGATGGGAAACCTGTGCATGACCTTCCCTATTCCAGTTCTGGCGAAGAAGGCAGACACTGCCTTGCCCAGAGGTGCCTGGCTTACTGTTGGAACCTGAGGACTCACATTCAGGGAGACTGATCGTGTAAGGACCCCTGGCTCCAGGATGGCTTCGTTCTAGACCTCCCATCAGCCCATAAACAGGACTCTGTTTCACTGACTCAGAGAAATCATCCACTTTAATGTAGATTTAAGCTACAAAGTCTTTCCTACATTCTTGAGACCTTTTCCTCTTCCAACCAATACCTTGCTAGTTGGATATCTGGCCAGTGACTTTGTCTTCTCTGATCTTACCTGCTCTTCCACACCTGAGGACAAGGAAAGGCAGTGGTGGGAGCAGGTGAGGAAAGTGATGGAGCAAACCAGAGCTTGTGGGTTCAAAGACTTTTCAGTCCAAGACTCTGTGGCAGTTTACTGAGAGTCTTAAAACCCCAGTGCTGTGTAAGAACAACCTCCGTTTTCTAACTGGAACAAGTCCCATTGTGGGCACTTCTATTTGTCCAACTTTGAGATAGTTGGAACTAATGAGGCAGATGTCCTTGGGTGATATTCTATTCATTCTTGATATTTAAAAAGTGCTTGATGTTCTTGTCTGCAACCTGTTCAAGGGCCTTAGGTGCAGCTGTCCATCCAGGCTACCAGGAAGCCTACTTGTGTCTGAATATTAGGAGGAAAGTAATGTTGTAGGCACTAATATCAAAGCACCTTACCCTGAAAGAATCATTTAAGAGATTTCTAGATTCTCAGGTGAGTCCTTGATATCAAGGACCAGCAAGTAGGGCCACTCCCTCACAAGTTGTGTAAGAAATGGTATTTATCTTTTCAAATGCTGATTCCATCTTTCTGAGCCTGCGTTGTGCTTCCAGAGACTTAGAATGGTCCATTCCCCGGGTTGTTTAGCCTGCTTTGGACCAACTTAGACATTTACCTTCATCCAACTCACTCATTTTTATTTTCCATCTCTATGCTTCCTAGATTTAATGCATCTGGGTAGTTCATCTGACCTTTGGGAATATACAGTGTGGCTCTTGTAAACAGCATGGAGTTGGACCATTCAAAAATATATATACATATTGCTGATCTCTGCCTTCTGATTAAAGGGTATAGTCCATTTACATGTAATGTAGTCGCTAACTTGGTAGGATTTTCACCTGCCATTTTTTTCTATTTTCTATTTTCTATTTTGTTCTGCACTTCCTTTACTGTTGCTTCTTTTGTGTTAAACAGTTACTCTCGAGCATAATATTTTAATTCTCTTGCTGTTTCTTTTACTCAGCTATTTATTTATTTATTGGAATTACATTATTTTTTAAATTAAATTTATTTTTATTAGTACACATTTGCCATACATGTTGATCACATTCATCATAGGGAATCTGTACCTGTACATAATATGTCTTTAAAAAAAAAAGTCTTAATTCTTCTTTTTTCCTATTCCCTTCCCCTGCCTTCAGCCCCTCTTCCCCTCCCCATTTACAAATGTTTGTTTCCATTTTGTCCTTCCGTTCTCTTTTGCTTAACCTTTTTTCCTTTCCTTCCCTTCCCCCTCCTCCCTCCCTTGCTCCTCTTTCCATTTGAACATGTTCTTCCTACTTCCCAATGCCTGCCTTCCATTTTGCTTGTTATTTACCCTTTGGGTTTCTCACACACGAGAAACAATGCAGTATTTAAACTTGTGTGTCTGATTTATTTCACTTAAGATTATGGTCTCAAAGTGCATCCTTTTACCTAAAAATGACTCACACTTATCCTTCTTTATGGCAGAGTAGTGCTCCATTGTATATAACTACCACATTTTCTTTATCCATTCATTTGTTGATGGGCATGTGGGCTGTTTCCACAATTTAGCTGTTATAAATTGAGCTGCTATGGGTGTGCATAGGTATGATGCTTTTAACTCTTTCAGAAAGATACCTAGAAGAGGACTGGGTCAAATGGAACTTCTAGTTTTCGTTTTTTGTTTAGTTGGATTTTTACAAAGTTATTTTCTTAGTATTTGTCCTATTACTTTCTATTAACATCTTAGCACACTCTAATTTGGATTAATAGCAATTTAATTTCAATAGTATATAACAACTTTGCTCTGCTTTAGCTTCCTTCACTTCCCATCCTGGATTGTCACACAGCTTCCTTATCTGTACATTAAAAGTCCGTGATAAGTTTTATAATTAGTGTTTTATGTAGTTGGCTTTTAATCAGACAGCAGAAGAACAGGATTATGAACAAAAATGTATGTATGCTATCATATTGAACTCTAATTATTTTAACTGTGCTCTTCCTCTCTGTAGGATCGAGTTCGTTTCATCCTGAATGACTCCTTTTAGTATATCCTGTACATCGTGTCTGCTTGTGGTTAACCCCCCTCGTTTTTGTTTACGTGGGAATATATTAATTTGTTCTTTAATTTTTAAGGATAACTTTGCTGGTTAAAAATTCTTGGTAGATTTTTTTCCTCCGGAACTTTCAATTTCATTCCACTACCTTCTGGCTTCTGTGATTTCACATGAGGAATCCACTTTTCTAAGCTTTTTTGCTTGCTTGTTTCAAGATTTTTCTCTTAGTGCTTCAACAACTTAAACATGTAGGTCTAGATATAGATTTTTTGAGTTCATCCTACTTGGAATTCATGAAGCTCAGATGTGTTGATTAATATTTCTTAAATAGGGGTTGAGGCTTTAGCTCAGTGGTAGAGCACTTGCCTAGCAATTGCAAGGCCCTGAATTCAATCCCCAGCACCCCAAAAAACTTTTTTTTTCTTAAATAAAATCTCAAAATTTTCAGCCATTATTTCTTCAAATGTTTTTTCTGACTTTTCTCTCTCTTTCCTCCTTCCAGGGCTGCCATTATGTGCATGTTGGTACACTTGATGGGGTCCCACAGGCTTTATTATCTTTTTTTTCTTTTTATTCACTGGACTGAATAAACTCAATTGATGAATTCACTAATGATTTGATTCTTTCCTCTGTCAGTTCAAACCTGCTGTTAAGACCCTCAAGTAAAATTTTCATTTCTATACATACTTTTTAACTCTAGCTTGACTCTGTTGTAAATTCTTTCTCATTACTGATGTCCTCTATTTGGCCAGACATCATTTCCATGCCCAGTTTTAATTAGAACTGATTTAATTTTAGATGCAATTTCCTTTAGTGCTTCGAACATATTTGTAGTAGCTGACTTAAAGTGCTTTTTAGTAAATATAATATTTGGGCTTCCTCGAGCATACTTTTGTCGACTGCTTTATTTCTCATGCTGAGACCATGTTTACCTGTTTCTTTGTGTGTCTCACAATTTTTTTGTCGTAAATTAGACATTTTACGCTGAGCCAGGTCTGCACGCTGCACATTGGTCTCCCACACTTTCTCCTCTGGGGCAGCAATGTTGTTGGCTATGAAGATCCTGAACCCAAAGGCTGAGGTGGCCTGTACCCAGTCAACATCAGTGGGACATGGGGGCTGCAGGACCAACTTCCGATCTAAAGGCACCATGAAGATACTCAATTCTTGTGCTGGGGACATCAAGTTTACTAAAGATGGCAGTGTACTCCTTCATGAAATGCAAACTCAACCCCTAACCACCTCCTTAATAGCAAAAGTAGCAACAGCCCAGGATGACATAACAGGATATTACTCCTTCCATCATTCTTGTTATTGGAGAGCTGCTGAAACAGGCAGATCTCTGCATTTCTGAGGGTCTTCATCCAAAAACAATCACTGAACATTTTGAAGCTGCAAAGGAAAAGGCCCTGCAATTTTTAGAACAAGTCAAAGTAACAGAGAGACGGATAGGGAAGCGCTCACAGATGTGGCCCAAACATCTCTGTTTACTAAAGTTCACACTGAGCTTGCAGTGGTCTCCAGGTTGGCCATTAGAAAAATAATGAGCCTATTGACCTGTTCATGGTGGAGATCATGGAGATGAAGCCATCCTGTTATGAAAAAAAAAAAAAAAAAAGAGCAGACAATGTGTACATTCTCCTATGCAATGTTTGCTTGGAATATGAAAAAGCAGAAGTGAAATCTGGCTTTTTCTACAAAAGTGCAGAAGAGAGAGAGAAAAACTAGTCAAAGTCGAAAGAAAGTGCACTGAAAATCAAGTTAGAAATAATAGAACTGAGAAAGAAGATGTGTGGTCTTCAGATAAAGGATTTGTTGTTATTAATCAAAATAAAATTGACCTCTTTTCCTTATTGCTCTGCAAAAGAAGGCATAGTAGCTCTGCATAGAGCTAAAAGAAGGAGCATGGAGAGCCCGACTCTTGCTCATGGTGAGGAGCTCTAAATTCTTGTGATGACCTGAATCCTGGCTGCTCGGGACATACAGGACTGGTCAATGAACATACACTGGGAGAAGGGAAGTTCACCTTTACTGAGAGATGCAACAACCTCCATACTGTCACATTTCTGGCCCAAAGGCTGCTCAAAGACTCAGTGAGAGACGGCCTGAGGGCTGCTGATGGTGGCTGTGTGATTCCAGGTACCAGTGAAGTAGAGCGGGCAATGGCAGAAGTCCTGATGAAACAAGCCCGGTGTCAAGGGCAGGGCGCAGCTTGCAGTCCAAGCATCTGCTGATGCATTGCTCATTATTCTCAAGGTCCTTGCTCAGAATTCTCACGTTGACCTTCAGGAAACATTACTTGAAATTCAAGTGGAACATTCAGAGTCAGGCTAACTCATGAGTGTGGACTTGAGCACAGGTGAGCTGATGGTAGCAGCAGGTATATGGGAGAATTATGATTCTGAAGAAACGGCTGCTTCTCTCCTGGACTGTGAGCGCCATCAATATCCTTCTGGGAGATGGACTCATGCTAGCTGGAATAGCCTCTCAAACGGGCTCAGTCGAAGCCTCCCTTGTGCCATCCAACCCCAAGGGCCACAGAATGAGCCTGAGAAATATAGTTGTGGAATTTTTGTCCAAGCTTCAAATGATTTTCAAAGAAATTTTCTCTTCACACATAAAAAAAAAGGAGAGAACGGTTGGCATCTATTCAAATTATGATGTTGTGGAATTCTAGTTACAGTATTTTCTAGTGACCCTGAGTGTATACACGTACAAAGCGGGTCCTTTTAACTTAAGAGAACAGGTGGGTTTCGTTTTGGCCACATTAACATAAAATTCCATGCTAGATAAGCACTTTTTCTGCCTCGATTATTAAATATTCCTTGAAAAACAAAAGAAGAAAATTAGACATTCTGATTATTAAATTCCAGATTCTCCTCTAGAATTCGTTGTTTTGCTGTTGTTCGCTTGCTTAGTGACTTTCCTGGACTAACTCTATAAAGTTTGCATTCTTTGTCATTGACAGCTACCGAAGTCTCTGCTTGGTAGCTCAGTGGTTACCTGATGCCTGGAGAAAGATTTCCTTAAATGCACCAAACTATAGTCCCTCAGGCTGTCACGGAGGGCTCCCTGTGCAGTCTGTGCTCCCTCACGTCTGCCTTTCCCTGACTCCTGGCTCGCAAAGGGCTTCAAGGGCAGACCAAGGCAGGAAGGAGACAGCCCTTCTAAGACCTTGCTTGGACACACATGGCTTTACACACATTTGTGGCCTTCTGGACTCTCAGTAGTAGGTCATTTTTTCCTTTTGCATGTTTTAGTTAACCTGTTCCTAGCCTCATCTTATATCACCACCTCAAGAGGTTGCTCACGAATACCATGGGACACAGCTGTTCCACACAGAGCGCTCTCTGCGTAAGGTCAGTAAAGACAAACCCTGAAACTAGAGCTTTTCCGGGCAGCTGCCAGACAGTTTTCTGTGAGGAGCTTCAGACTCATCCTGTCCCTTCTCGGTTTTCCCATTTTCACCGGTATAAGGCTGTTAGATTTCAAGGCTAACTCCAAGCTTGGGAGAGAGGGGATGCGGATGGGGACGGGGCAGGATGAAATACCACAACACTCGCTGTTCTTATTAAAATTCACTGGAATTCCTTAAAATAAATATTCCTAGGATTGTTGTGAAACTTTGGTTAATATACCAAAGTTTGGTAAGAGTTCGAAAGAGTTGCTTCAGCCATTTTTGGCAGTTTTCTTATCGCTTTTTGGAGGCACGGGTTTCTGAGGTACCTACTGTGCTGTTGTAGGAGTATATCTCCAATACTGATCTTTTAAAAGTACTCTTGAGAAGTTAACCCTTAATCCAAGTAAGAAACCATTGTCATCTGATGCCTTTCATGATCCAGGCTGCTCTCTAAGGGAGGCAGTTTTAGGAAGCGGATGCTTAGTGCCTCTGGGATCAGATAAAAGCTTTCAGTATAGAGTTCACTTATTTTTCACCTCCCCACTAGGTTTTTAGCTCTTCTTTGTTCT
This sequence comes from Hystrix cristata, assembly GCA_004026905.1. Taxonomy (NCBI): domain Eukaryota; kingdom Metazoa; phylum Chordata; class Mammalia; order Rodentia; family Hystricidae; genus Hystrix; species Hystrix cristata. Next base: position 11,371 of record PVJO010001998.1, on the reverse strand, counting down.
TGCATATGATTATTGGATGACTGCCGATGGTTGGTGTCACCTGCATTATAAAAAGAGATAATGGTTTCATTTTGGAAGTAGATGAGCCAGTGAGAGGCAGAACTGTAAAAGTGGCGATGATGAAGTAAGGTGGAAGCAATTAGGAGTAATAATGTTTATGAGAAGAACAATCGAAACCCAAGATTATTCCATGGTAGTTAGCCCATGTGGGGGTCTGTTAGAGGGAGTGTGTATAGCCCTACACGGCACTCTACACCAGGGAGAGTTGTCAGCTGTCCTCAGCCTCTTGCAAACATATCGTTGCATTAGTGTACTATTTAGCCCCTTCCAATCTGCCGCAACTAGTAGTTTCATATTTCCACATGCTTAAACCTTGTTGCTTACAAAGAAGACAGTCATTGTTCGAAACGTATTAGGGCATTTTTATGTGGTGATTTATATCCCACAGACAATACCATATGGGCTTAATGAAAAACTAGTAAGAGCTAAAGGTCTGTTGGAATCTGCCTGGAATACTGACATTCAGCTGAGTTTCTGAATGTTTGCTGTCTGCTCCTTAATAGTCTAGATGCCTTCTCCTTAGACTCTGAGCGTGTCACAGAGGAGTGTGATCATCCATCTTATTTTCCAGAACATCCTGGTAACACGGGAAGAGTGGTCACATTTTGTTAGCAAAGTCACATTTCAGTTGAATTATTATCCAAAGCAATAAACAATCCATCCATTTTCCCACCCGACCCTAATAAACAGGCCTTGCGTTTCACGGGGTTAAAAGGTCAGCTTCAGTGGGAACCATCAATGGGGATCTGCTGTGTCTTTGTGACTGGGCCTGGTTTCAAGTATGTTTTATAAAGGGTGAAAACAAAAGTCTTTGGTTTGCTCACACTATCTATCCTTACTGAATTGAGTAAAAGCCATCAAATACTGAAATTCTCTTTCCAGTCACCAATATCCTGCTGTTCTCTACCGCACTGTGCTCTAGGGATGCAAATATTCACAGGCTTTTACCAATTTTAAGAGACCTGCTGTGATTTGTTAAAATAAAATGACTTCCTGAAGATTAAATTAAGTAACATGGGCCATATGTAGAAATAGTTGATTAAATGGTTCCAATATGGACATAAAGTTCAGGCATCTTTCAGATACAGTCCAAAAGCGGCTAGAAAGGTCTGGGCCGAATGTCCCCACTGTAGTCTGACCAACTCGCTTCTCTACTAAGTGGAGCAATCTTGGGGAGAGCTTTGACTTGGTGGCTATGGGGAGACTGCTAGATAGGTTTATTTTAAATATATTTTCTATTGGTTTTAGTGCCATAATTTTAAGAAATGCTTGGCTGCTTTGAGAATCAAGAAGTAAAGTCCTAACGTTAATATGCAGGACGGATGGATGGGGAAGGGACAAGGCCATCGTCATCCAATTAGAGAACTGCTTCTCAGTGCCTGTGTCGCAGGACTGGAGACCCTCTGGAAGGATTACAGAAAAGATAGCCATGGTGGGCCTTGCCCCGTCCCAACGTACTCAGATCTAGGATTGGGGATTTGACCTTCTTCCCTACCAAAATGTTAAGCACTCTTAAAACTTGAGAACCTCCAATTAAGAATTTCATGTAACTCCTATTTTCCACATACAAGTAACCTTTTGTCTCAGTTAGTACAAGAGTTAGAAGCAAAACTAGATTCTAATGTAAACTAACTAGTAAATACCTCTCTGATTTCTTATCTAGTCTGAGGTGGGGATCCATCCATCACACACAATGTGAATGCCCATTTGTCTTAGAACCATCCAGGGGAAGATTATTCTTTCCCCTGTGGAACTGTCTTGTCGCCTCCTCGAAAATCAATTTATTGTAACCTTGTAGGAGTGTTAGTGTTTATATTCTAAGACTGTTGTATCTTTAGTATAAGATCTGGTAAATTAGGGATCATAGGATGTTCTCATTTTATCACGTCCGTGGTCCTTGAAAACCAGAATTCTTTGTATAGGAAAGGATTTATAGATATAATGCATAAGTTTAAAAAAATGACTATAAAACTATGACTAAGAACTATGCAGCACTGAATTTGAGTCAGAAATATTAGTATAAATTCCTGAGATGTTTCGTCTTTTAAAAACTAACTATTTCTGGCCAGGCTTGTTTATGCGCGCCTGCAATTTCAGCACTCTGAAAGGCCGAGACTGAGAAGGATCAAAAGTTCGAACCTGAGCAACTTAGCAACTCAGCAAGATTCTATCTCAAAATAAAAAAAAAAGAAGTCTGGAGGTGTAGCTCAGTGCAAAGAACCCAGTTCAATCCTCAGCACAGCAAAAAATAATAGTAACTTTTTTTTTTTTTTTAAGTAAAGTATTTCTTTATCCTGGTCGTTAATGTGGCCTAGAAATAATGGTCAACTCGGTAGCAGTGATCATCTTTGGGGCCCGCAGTGTGATCTCGAAATAGGTCTTCTCTCTAACAGAAGCCAGAGTTTCTTGGATGCACGGCTGGTTCTGGAGACGTGGTAAGAAATGTGAAAGTTGAACCTGGAGCATCTCGCCATTCCAGTTAGTGTGGAAGCTATCACAGGCTACCAGGGTAACCCCAAAGTATTCATGAGCCCATGTAAAGAGGCCTCTGCTGAACAAAGATGGAATAATTTGAGTTCGATAGTGAATATCGAGTGCTTCATTTTTTTCAGGGCTGAAGAGCAAACCCAGGCCTCACACATGTTAGGCAAGCGCTCTATCACCAAGCCTACATGGCTCCTTTCGGTGACTCTTAATAATGATTGACTGAAACTCATCAATTATATTTGAATCCATTAGTTTTTTAAATATATTTTTAAAATCTTTAAAACTACTTTCATAACTAGTTGTAATCGTCAGAGAATGATGAGCTATCAATTCATTGTCTTGAAGATCTGTGAATAATCGAGGAAAAACAAGCATTTCTCCTCTTTTCTCTCTACCTGTGGTAGGAGCTGGTACAATTTAAAAAAGTAAGTCTCTCTTTATAAGCCGGCATGGCAGTGCACACCTGTAATCCCAGCACTCTGAGAGGCTGAGACCCGGGCAACTCGGTGACTTGGTGAGACCATGTCTCAAAATTAAAAATAAGAGGGGCTGAAGATGTAGCTCCGCGTGCAATCCCTAACACTGGAGGGGAAAATATTCTAGTTAGAACCGAAAGAGATGGAATTAAAATATCATCAGTTTGCAAATCTCAGTGAAGCAGAAGTTTCTTGCGCTGTCCCACAGAGAAGTCACCAGGCACATACAAATTTAAATTTTAGCTAGGTAAAATTAAATAAAATCAAAACTTTATCTTCTCAGTCACAGGGGCCACATTTCATGTGTTAGACAGCCACCCACGTGTGCCACCGGTGCCCCCACTGGGCACTGCAGTGGTCACACAGCTCCTTGGGAGTAGAAAGCTGAGTCCCGACAGCAGCTGGTGTCATGGAAGAGAGACCTGGGCGACGTCCCGAGGACAGACCGGTCACCGGTGTGTGTCAGACCCACCCTTTCAAACAAGTAAGTTATAAAGAAAGGGACACAAAGGAACCTCCAGCGTCAAAGAAACACAGAAATTTTAAACTGTCAAGATGCAGTAATCACGTCTGCACATACACAGCTGGATGAAAAAGCTCCCAAGAAATGCAAAGATGTAATTGTTCTAGAAGAGGGTGACAGTGTGCAGGAGGAGCATGGGGCCCCTGGAGGCGCTTTGGATGTGGCCAGTGAAGTTCTATTTTGTCAGTCTGAGTCCTGGTTACAAAGTGTTCACCTTAACATAATTTACACCATATTTTTTGTTTTTCGAGGCATTGTCAGTATTTTGTAATCTAAAGAGCAAGGTGTTTTTTAAGGAACTTGGTGTGTCTCATCAGGGCATTATGTCTCTGACAAGCTAATTTGTGTGATTTGTGAGCTTTACATCTCCTTGCCAACGCTTTTCTCTAAGTGGCATCTGTATTCCCCACTGCATTTGCACCGGAGAAGATTACACTGTACCTGCTCAGAGCAGCTCTTTACGGGGAGAAAATAGCTCTTCATTCTCTCCTGCTGGCAGCATTTATGCATCTGGTGTTCAAATGAGTTAACTTTTTGATAGCTCACGTGTCTTCAAATGTATTTGTGGAGATCTTGGTCTCAACTCCCCTGCCCCGTCTCTGTCTCTCTCTGTCTCTCTCTGTCTCTCTCCATCTCTGTCTCTGACTGTCTCTCTGTCTGTGTCTATCTCTGTCTCTGTGGCTGTCTCTCTCACTGTCTTTGTCTCTCTCTGCCTCTCCGCTCTCTCTCTGCCTGTCTCTTCCTGTTTCTCTATCTCTCTGTCTCTCTGTCCCTGTCTTTCTGTTCTCTGTCTCTCTATTCTTTATCTCTCTCTCTCCCTCATTTCCCATAAAACATGACACCATCACCTCTGTCTTGTAATGACAGAATGTTCCCTTGGAAGACACATGAAGCTGATTGGTTCAAATCCATCCCTTTTACTCTTCACTTTCAAGAACTGAGGCCTACAGAAGGATGGGATGGTTTTCCAAAAACCACAGAACTCTTGTAAGCAAAGTTAGGGTGTTATGGTTTGTGTCTAGATGGTCCCCCAATGCCTCATGTGGTCACAGGTGGGGCTGGATCTAGAGTGTGTGATTACTAAGTTAGTCCACCGATTGATTGGGCATAGTTCTGCTGAGATCAAGGATGTGATGCTAGGATTAAGGGTGCTGGATTAAGGGGGGGAGTGCTACTCACTCTAAGGTGGGTAGGCTAAATAAATATAAGGGATAGAAAGAGGCTTGTCTATCCTCTTGCTTGCACCTCTTGCTTGCCTTGCTGCCTTCTGCCTGTCTGCCCTGCCACCCTGCCTTGGACCCAGCCAATTGTGGACTGAAATCTCTTTGAACTGTAAGCCAAATAAACCTTTCTTCCCTTAACTTTGGGTGTCAAGTATTTTGTCTCAGCAATGAGAGAAAAGTAACTAAGGCATAGGGAAAGAACTCTGGTCTTCTAACTCTCTAGTTGTGTTCCTTTTCAAAAGCCTATTCAGAGACTAGTACAGATTTTGTTTTTCTCTGAGCTCCTCACTCCTGTGCTACCTGTAACTGTCACTATCACCTTTGCTGTAAGATTCATCACACTGTGCATTTCATCCACAGTCCCATCCTACTTCCTAGGAACTATGAGAATTATGGCCACGCTAGAGTGCATGAGTATGTAGTGGGTAACAACAACCTGTCAGATGCAGTCAAAGGGAAATTTGCTAACAGTTGGGATGCAGGTGACACTCTGCAGTCAGGTGGGTGGGTTAGTCAGCTTTGTGTCACTGTGGCAAAATACCTGAGAATAACTATTCAAAGGAGAAAAGGTTTACTTTGGCTCATGGTTTCAGAGGTTCGGTCCATGGTTCCATTGCTAAAGCACCTGGTTCCACTGCTTTAGGCCTGTGGTGAAGCAGAAACATCATGGCAGAAGGGTGTAGCAGAGAAAAGCCAGGAAGCAGAGAGAAAGGGAAAGAGCACAAAAGAAAGGGCCGGGGACTAGATTTAGTCCCCAAATTCATCTCTCTATGATCCACACCCTTCATCTAGGTCCCACTTCCTGTTTCCATTACTTTCCAATAATGCTATCAAAATATAGTCTCGGCTGGGGATTTAGCTCAGTGATTAGAGTGCTTGCCTTGCAAGCACAAGGCCCTGAGTTCAATCCCCGGCACCACCAAAAAATATATATATATATATAGTCTCATCAGTGAATTAACCCACTGATGAAGTTAGATCTTCATGTTCCAATAAAAATTATTAATTTGTACATGTTTGAGTACTTGTTTACATTCCTTGAGTGGAAGTGGTACATGTACATTACATGTCTTAATTCCTTTTTTCATCCCCTTTCCCTCCCCTCCCTTCTTCCTCCCCCCATCTCTTGGCCCCTTCCCATTTGAGAAAGATCTGTCTTCCTACTGCCTACCAGCTATCTTTTCTTTTGTTCTCTATTTATAATTTGGGTTTCTCACATAAGAGAAACCATGTGATATATAACTTCTGTGTCTGATTTATTTCATTTAACCTTATGGTCTCAAGGTGCATTCATTTTCCTACAAATGACTCGCGTTTGTCTTTCTTTATTGCAGAGTAGTATTACACTGTGTATAAATATCACATTTTCTTTATCCATTCATCTAGTTGATGGGCATATAGGGTGCTTCCAAGATTTAGCTATTATGAATTGTGCTGCTATAAACTTGAGTGTACATGTATCATGGTAATATGACATCTTTAACTCTTTTGGGAACATACCTACAAGGGGAGCAGCTAGGTCAAGTGGAATTTCTAGTTTTACTGTTTTGTGGAATCCCCATGTTTTGATTTGTATTTTTCTAATGATTAATGATGTTGGACATCTTGTCATAGTTTTGTTTTTTTATTTGTTCATCTTCTTTAGAAAAATGTCTATTCAGGTTTTAGTTTTTGAAAATCAGATTTTTGCCATTGACCTGTGGGACTTTTCATCAGATAGATGATTTTCAAATATTTTTTCACATTCCACAGACTGGAATCATACTGTTGATTGTTTCTTTTGCTATGTAGAAATTTTTAAGTTTGATATAGTGCCATTTGCCTACTTTTACTTTTGTCATCTGTGTCTTTGGTGTTACAGCCATGAAATCATCACTGAAATAAATATCATGGAGTTTTGATCTGTTTTATGTAGGAGTTTCATATTACGTCTTGTATTTAAGTCTTTTGTTCCAGTACTGGATTGAAACCAGGGTCTTCCTGCTGAGCAACATGCCCCCCACCCACTTTTAAACTTTTTAAAATTTTGAGACAAGTTCTCACTAAGTCACTATGTTGTGTAGGCTGGGATCAACCTTGGGATTCTCCTGCCTCAGCCTCCCAAGAGTGTTAGGATTACAGCCATTTTTGTATATGGTACATGGTAAGGACCCAACTTTATCCAGTTTTCCCAACACTGTATGTTGAAGGAATTGGTTAAACTACTTTTAGCAAGGTAAAATAGAAATTACCAAGTCACATATGTTAAATCATTTCAGGTTTCATTGTAAGGCATAATGAGAGCGAGAGAATCTTGTCAATTGCATTTTTAAAATAATTCTAATATATCAGAATGAGAAATGAATAAACACAGAATAGTTATTGACTCTTCCACACAACTCACAGATATCAAAACCTGTTACTATCAGGTTGTATATTTTTATCTGTGTCTAGTGTGTGTACACTAATTCTTCGAAAATAACAACAATGTTCCTTGTTACATCATACACAGCGCTACCTCAGTTCAGGAACTTAACTGGAAAAGATGGCCACGTTCCTGTTCACGCAGGAAAGATGGCTGTGGCCATGTTTGTCACCTGATGCAGAGTTTGCAAGCAAAAACAAAACTTTGCCAACGCTTCTGTTTGTGAACCAAATTGTTTGCAAACAAAAGTGTCCAGGAACCGAAGTGCACTGTATAGTACGAAACAACCAGCCCTCACCAGGTTCAGGCCAGCAAACCATGATAGAGAGACAAATGACAACGTGAGATACAGAGAATGTCTCTGTGGAGGATCAGGCAACCCGGCATATACATATACATATACATATATCCAAACAGAATGGGAAAAAGTGACCTTCTCCCATGTCAGGGAAGAGAAGGAGGAAGGGTAAGAAGAGGCATGAGATCAAGTTTACCTGTAGAGAAGCCCACACTTAATTCTGTGTGTCTCTTTACAGAAAATCCTCATCTTTGTTCAGAGTTGCAGCCATGTCCAGAGCTGCCGTTTCCTGCTTGGGGAATGACAAAGATCGTGCACTCCCACCCAGGCTGCCGCTTCCCAGGGTTATTAGCTGAGTGGGGGTTGTTCCAAGTACGGTTGACTTCAGCAGTTTTCAGTAATTATTCACTTTGTTTCCTTCAGCCCTTTCTCATTTCAATGCTCTTAAATCATCCTCCTATATTAAAAAACACACCGGAAGTGGGCATCCCTCTCAGCTAAAGTCTGCATCAGCAGGTCCACTGCCTGCCCTGATGCCTTCGCTCTGTGACAGCAGCTTGCTGCCTTCTGTACCTAAGTACCTTAACAAAAATCCTCTATCCTGACTGCTGCATCTACTTGATCCAAGTGATACATCTAACTAATTGGATAGAATTTAAATGTATCATTTTCCCCAAAAGGTCATCTACACACTTTTAAGCAATCTGTTGCTTTACTTAACACTTATAGAAAGTTTCAAGATGAAAAAATAAAAAACACAAGTCTTTGAGCACAAACAAGCGCAATGCTAATAATAGTGACACTGTGACAATCAACAGCCCTGTGATGTCCCTGCTACCCCCACACACAGACCGAAGTGGGAAGGGCCGGAAGGGAGAGTGCCCCTCTACATTGAGTCTCATCAAAGTGCAGACAAAGCGGGCCCCACAGGCTACTCGTTTCATAAAATGTATAGTCTCCTATAAAGGGGTTCAGGTCAATCGAATCGCTTCTGGAAAAAGGAATTAAAATTTAAATTAGCTGCTAACACCCAAACTCGATATGGTGGAAGTAGCAACTTTGCTGATTTTAGTTCATCATAGTCACAGACATCTCAGCTGGTAACATCTAAGCTCCTCCTGTCTGTAACCCGGAAAGTCTTGCTTTCACGTGACTTTTCACCAGCACTTGACAACTTTTCCCTGAGATAGTAAATGTAGCCACAGATTGCTGAGCTCCTTTGGCTGCTGGAAATGCTCTAGTCTAAGTCTGAAGACAGCTGTGCTATAAAAATGTATCCTGTTAGTGTTTTCTCTGTGTGCTCATTTCTTAAAAGTTACTTTTAATTATGTAATGAATGTGTTGTTGAAGATGAGGCCCGGATCTTCATGCATGCCAGGCAAACACTCTCCCACTGAAATACACCCACCTCTAAAGTTTATTTGCTTATTTTTTGGCTAGAGTGTTTTAAGGCAGACATTAACTATTTCACTGTAAATCCTTTTTAGTACATCTCTGAGAGGTTAGGACTTTTGAAGATATAGGACTTCAATGCTATTGTGTTCTAAACAGAAATAGCAATGGGAAAATGTGTCTTTTCTTACTGTGCCACTTATACCTCAATTTACAGGGAGAGAGAGAGAGAAGAGCAGGTAGACAGGGAGGGTCAAACTGAGAAGAAGGGTGGTTAAGGAGAGGGAGGGCTCTGGAACTGCGAGAAACCCGTGTCTGTCCTGTGGCCCAGCCACATCCAGCTGCATGGCAGGGACCTCTCTGTTCCTGCCTTCAGACGGGAGAGAGTTCCTGCTGCTCAGGGCTATTCAGGAGATTAAGAAACTAGACCACAACTCAGTAGCCAGGACCTGCTGTGCATTAACAGATCCAGATCAATAAATGGTCATTGTTATTACTAACTATATCCTTCGTAGTTTCAGAAAAGCATCGAACTTAATTGTAAGCACCTTTCTCAGTTTGTCTTCTCGTGGAGCCGTACTTATAAAAACAAAAGCCTTTTGGTGCTTTATCTGCTCTGCTTGGGAGAAGAAAGCAGGAACTTGTCTGTTTCCGGGCCTCCCTCCCGCCCCGCACGCAGGCCCCCAGCTCTGCACTGGGAGGCTGAGCCACAGCAGGGCCACAGGTTGCACCCCCGGGCAGCACTGGGCAGCCGAGGTCTGCAGCCTTCTTTCCTCAGCAGCCAAAGATGCTGGATAAGCCAAGCAAGGGACCTGGTCCTGCCGCTAGCCCCTCAGTTCAGGTGATAACACACTAACAAACTACCGGTGCATAGAAGCCTGCTTAACCAGAGTGAGCAGCGCGATCTGAGACTCTAAAGCTCAGTTCCACGGGAAACACAATCAACAGTTAAAACACCAGCAGCTTTCCTATTCACCAGTAATGAACTAGCGTAGAAAGAAATTGGGGAAACAATTCCCTTTACAAGATCTTAGAAAAACACTTCAGGATCAACCCAGCCAAGGGGATGAAAGACCTCGACAATGAAAATTCCAGAACACTAAAGAAAGAAATTGAAGAAGACCCTGGAAGGTGAGAAGACCTCCTATATCTGTGGATTGGCAAAATCAATGCTGTTAAAATGGCCATGCTACCAAAAGTGACCTACGGAGTCAATGCAGTCTCCATCAAAATTCCAATTACATCTTCACAGACCTAGAAAAGTACCCTAAAAATTCACAGAAAAACACATACGAATGACCAAAGCAATCCTAAGCAAAAAACACGGGGCTGAAGGCATCACAATATCCAAATTCAAATTATACGACAAAGTATACTACAAAGCCATAGTAACGAAAACAGCATGTCACTGGCACTAAAGCAGATAGGTAGACCATTGTAACAGAACACGGGGCACAGAAACAAACCCACAAAACTACAACCATCTGATTTGGGACAGAAGACCCAAAAATATATGTTGGAGAAAAGACAGCCTCTTTAATAAACGATGCTGGGAAACGTGGATATCCGCATGCAGAACAATGAAACGGAATCCCTGTCCCTTACCTGGTACAAAAATCAATTCGAATGGATGAAAGACCCGGGTGGAAAACCAAAAACCTTGGAACTGATGAAAGAAAGTACAGAGGAGACACTCAAAGCAACAGGGTAAGATTCCGGTAATGCAGAAAATTATAGCAAGATTCCACAGATGGGACTACATCAAACTTAAAAGTTTCTGCAGAGTAGGGAAAACAACTAACAGAGTGAAAAACCAACCTACAGAATGGGAAAAAATGTCAGCTACTATTCCAATGGCATTAATATCTAGAATATATAAAGAACTGGATAAACTTGACAACACAAAATCAAACAGCCCAATCAATAAGTGGGCAACTGAACAAACACATCTCAAAAAAGTAAAAATGGTCAATAAGTAGATGAAAAAATGTGCAACATCTTTAGCCATTAGTGAAATATAAACCAAAACTACAATACTTTAAAAGTCCATCTGACCCCAGTCAGAATAACTGTTATCGGAAATACAAAAAACAGTAATGGTGGCAAGGATGCAGGGAAAAAGGAACCCTTCCACCCTGCTGTTTGGAATGTAAATTAGTACAGCCACTGTGAAAATCAATATAGGAGTTCCTCAAAAGCTAAAAATAGAACTACCATACGATCCGACTACACCAGTCCTTGGTATATACCTGAAGCAATTAAAGTCGGCACACCACAGAGAGACCTGCACACCCATGTTTATCACAGGACAATTCACAAAGATATGGAACCAGCCTAGATGCCCATCAACAGACGAATGAATAAAGAAAATGTGATATAATCACCCAATGGAGTATTATTTAGCTGGAAAAAAGAACAAAATTTTATTGCTTGCAGGAAAATGGACTGAACTGAAAATCATCATGCTAAGCAAAATAAGCCAGACTCAGAATAAACAAGTATCATGTG
>PVJO010001997.1:39048-154860 GCA_004026905.1 Hystrix cristata | reverse complement strand
ATACTATAGAGCTACAGTATTAAAAACAGCATGGTACTGGCAAAAAGACAGACCTGAGGATCAATGGAATAGATTGGAGGATGCAGAAACAACCCCAGGCACACTCAAATACCTCATCTTTGACAAAGAAGCCAAACACCCTCACTGGAAGAAGGATAGCCTATTTAACAAATGGTGCTGGAAAAATTGGCTAACCACACGTCGAAAATTAAAACTAGATATATGTCTCTCACCATGTACTAAACTCAAATCAAAGTGGATCAAAGATCTAAACATTAAAACAGAAACATTAAATTTACTGGAGAGTAGAATAGGAAGAACCCTCGAAGACATATGGATAGGAAAAAAAATTTATGAACAAAACCCAGACTGCACAGGAAACAATACAAAGAATCAGTTCTTGGGACCACATGCTATTAAAAAGTTTTTGCACAGCAAAAGAAATCACCAATAGAGTAGGGTGAAAACCCATAGACTTGGAAAAAATATTTGCTAGCTATCCATCAGACAAAGGTCTAACATCTAAAATATACAAAGAACTCAAAAAAATTAAACCTCTGAAATTTAAAGACCCAATCCAAAAATGGGCAACTGAAATGAATAAACATTTCTCACATGAAGAAATAAAACTGGCAAATAAATATATGAAGAAATGTTCAACATCACTAGTCATTTGAGAGATGCAAATCAAAACAACTAAGATTCCACCTCACTCCAGAAAGAACCGCGTATATGGAAAAATCAACCAATAACAAATGCTGGCGGGGCTGTTGGGAAAAAGGAACACTCCTCCACTGTTGGTGGGAATGTAGACTGGTCCAGCCACTGTGGAAATCAATATGGAGATTCCTCAAAAAACTACAACTGGAGGTTCCATTTGACCCAGCTATTCCCCTACTGGGGATCTTCCCAGAAGAATTAAAATCATCATACCACAAGGACGTATGCACCACCATGTTCATAGCAATACATTTGTAATAGCTAAATCTTGGAAACAACCTAAATGTCCAACAACCAACGAATGGCTAAAGAAAATGTGGTTTTTCTACACGATGGAGTACTACACTGCCATAAAAAAGGATAAACTAGAGTCATTCATATATAAATGGATGTTTCTTGAGAACATACTCTTAAGTGAAATAAATCAGACACTCATGAGCACACATTGAATTGTTTCTCTGATATGAGAGACCATAATTGTAAATAAGGACAAAGAGGTCTAATAGATATTATATAAAAGGAGGATGGTGTGCAGAGGAGAGGAGTACTAGAAGGAAAGAAGGGGAAAAGCAGAAAGGCAACATGGGAGAGAGGGGAATGGGAAAATATGGAAAATGATGAATGAACCTGCTGTAAATAGGGAGGGAGGGAGCAGAGGGGAGGGGTGGAAGAGGGGGGAGAACCAAGATACATCATGTATAGGTACAGAATAAATGTAATGAATGTGACCATTGTATGTAGAATGTACCAATACATGTTCTTGGTTTAAAATAAAATTAAAAAAAAATGTTAGCAGAAGTTTGTAAAAAGGTCAAGAACATGAGTTATGACATAGAATCTGAGGAATTTGAAATATCTAGTTCTGTCATATATCTATAAATGAACAATATGTAACATAAGTCTTCAATGTTCTATTCCAATATTCCTGATAGATGATATATAGCAGGAAATGATGTATCCATTAGGGATAGCTGTATTAGAGAGGGCGCCACCAACATAGGATGGTGAGTTGCAGCATCAATTTAAAATATTTAGTTAGTGTTGCTTGATTTATATCTAAAAAGCACACTGTTATTTTTTCTCATTTTTACAGACTTTTCTCAGTGTTTTAATATTAAAATATTAAAAAATATATTATTATTTTTAAAACTCATTTCCTTAGAAGCAAAAATATAAATTTGTAAACTATGTGATTTGTAAATTTATCATTTACCTGCATAGATTTTTGCTATCATCTTTCTGACAGTTCATTGTATTCTTAAAGAATGTTTATGTAACTCAAAATAAAATTGTTTTAACATAAAACTATCTGGGACAATTTTCTGGCACAATATAGATTTGTGCATATATTCTACCATATTTGAACTATGCCATTTATGAAATTATGAATGATATGCAAGCACAGCATGATCAGCGAGTCTCTGGCATTTCCACAAATGACATTTTCAGCAATCAAAAAAAATATATTTCTTTATGTCTTTGGATATAGAGAAATATTACACTAAGGAATCAGACCACAAAATTCAAATCATTTAATCTCTTGAATGTAGTAATTTAAAGCTCTTACTTCAAATCAAAAAGATCACATATTTTGTAGACAATGGCTCTCAGGGATTTGAGCACTTAAATACAGATATATGAACTATTTTGTGTTTATCATGTGTCCTTTCCAAATAGGATCTCTTCATGTGGAATGTTTTCCTCAGTTAAAAAATATGAGTAACAGAGGTGATATTCATTAGGATAGTTTTCCATTTATTTGTCTATAACTTTTGGTGTTAAGTTTTCTACATCGTTTGGTATTTTTCCTTAAAACATATGCTACTACATGGAAGAAAGATGTTCCCATTCATAAATGAAAATGTGGCTAGAGAGTCCAATTATTTGTATTTAGTACAAAATAATTTTCATATGAAATGCTACATTTATGATATTTTATAAAACGTTCCTCTTTAAACTTCAAATATATGGGAAAAGGAACAAAACCTAGAGAAAGAGCACTTTAGAATTTCTACTACACATTAAACTAGATAAAAAGTTTAAAGGTGTCCTCCTTCAGAATCATTATGGAATCTCATCATTGTTTGAATCCAAAATAGAGAGCAGTAAGGCATTTTGTAGCATATGGGATTGTTATGGAAGTCCATATGCCTTCTAACAGTTGGTATTCAATTGAAAATGTGTGAAGTCAAATAAAAATGTGGCCCAGACAACAAAATCTAATTACCATCAGCAGCATCGAATTGCAGGCTCTATCGCAAACTACTTATATCATTTTTTATGGCACTTTAGAAAAATTTCTTTGGAAATGTATTTTTTGCAAATATGTAGCTTATGATAATACAACTCTCTTCTTTGTGAAGGTAAATATTAGATTAGAGCTTTCATTGACAAATTAAAGAAATACTTTCCTTCTTCTCTAAAAACCACTGAAAATCAACACACTGAATAGAAAACAAAATTAAAAGTCACCAACTCATCATTATGTACAATGTACATAGAAGATATATGAATTCCAAATCTCACATCGAGACCCACGCCCACGCATAAGTTTCTGTCAATTTGTGTGTGCACACATGTGTGTGTATATGTGCAAGTGTCCATAAGTGTATGCATGTAACATGTAGGTGCACATGAACAAATTTAGACAAAAAGATCGTGAGTATTAAATACATAAACTAAGATCGAAAAAACACTGCTCTTCAAAGTAAGTGGCCTAATCTGAAATTAAAAACTAATGAATTCTTTTTAGAAACATGAAAGCAAATAATCTGGTCTAACAGGGTGTATTTCCTGAACCAGATTTGGAATTAGATTTGGAAAAGCAATAAACTCACAATCGAAAAGACGATCTTCTACAGAAAGCATTTGTAGGATGCTTCTGACTGGAAAGAGACATTCTGCATTATGAGTACCCTTTGTGAGTAATATTTGTGTACCGGAGAGATAAGAAATTTAAGAGAGCTCATGCTAAATAGGAGGTTAGGGGCAGATGCATTATTTTGGAGGACATTTTTGTTTCTGACTGACATGACTATCCAGAAAATAACCTGATTTTGAAGCATTAGTATCACGGCAATCAAATAGTAATTAGCTGAAGCAAACAGGAAATGTATCATAGCAGAAGTGAAATGCTAAGTATCTCCACCAATCAAAAACTTTTGCTGAAAGAAGTTCTTCTATAAAATAAGGGTGTGCAGTCAAAATGAAATAGTTCTTGTACAATATACTAAGGAATGTGTGTGAATGTGAGAAGGGGAAAAAGAAAGTGAGAGAGAGTAAAAGAGAGAGGAAAGATGGAAGAGTTCAAAAAAATTGATGCCCAATACTGAAGCAAAGTTGAAAGTAGAAAAAGAAGAGAGACTTAAAAATGCAGCGATGGTTTGCAGGACAGCAACGAAGGACAAATAAAATAGGGAGCAAATAAAAAATTAAAAGAGGTTTAACTTGGTGTGTGTTCACAAACATCAGTTATTTGTGAGGGTATTTTTCCATATGCAAATGGCTCCATGTTTGTATGGGAAAATTGTTGTTGAACATTTCATTGTTCCTAGTCTGTAAAAGAAGCAAATTCTATTGCTTAACTTGTTATAGTCAATAAATAGTTACTTTTGTCTATTTTGCTGCTACTTCTTTTTCAAATATCAGTAAATTATGCTTTATAAAACCACAAAATATGTATTTTTATTTAAAACTAAATTTGTACATATGCATTGTAAATGTTGCTTCTAATTTTAAAGGTAAAATTAAACTATTTTACTTGGAAACATTTTATAAAAGAGGCATTCATCTAGAGAATAGTTTAAAAAATAAAAATGAAACAAATATATTTATATTCATATCAAATATATAGTTTGATAAGAAAAACAAAAAAATTAAAACAAGTATTCAAGATATATAAGAAAATAGGCACCCTGAAATAATCAAATGATGGGAAAATAGAAGAGGAACTTCATAAAATTTATAAAATATACTGTTTTAACATTTTTTAATACTCTGGCAAAACTGGTATTATAAATTCAAAACATACATATCATTTTATTGTGCAACTTATTATTTATTGGAAAAAAGATCATTTTATTGTGCAACTTATTATTTATTGGCAAAAAGATCAGAACAACTGTAAACAACAAATTTTAAAATCTGGCAAGTATGTAAATTTTCCATGCTGTATTGTTTAATAATAATATGATTTAAGATTTGATAACATCGTGAGACCCAATTTGTATATATCAACCTTTGAAATTTTACAACAGAAAAGGAACCTTTACATACACTGATGACAAATGCATACTAGCATTTAGATATTGAAAAATAGGAAAATTACAGATCATTCTCTTTGGTCATATGAGATAATATCTGAAATATTTTAGTAAGAAAAAAATCTGTAAATTAAAGAAGTATGACTTGAAGTTAAATGTGTCAATTACTGCACAATCATACATTCTAAATTTCAAAATACTCTCAAAACTTGAATTGCAGAGTATTTTTTTAAAATGATGAAAAATGTTATAGAGCTTACTAAATATAAAGAAAAATTGATAGTCCTGAACCTATTCATCGATAGCTCATTAAATAAGACGAAACTAAGATAATTCTCCCACTAAAGAAATTTTGAAATGAATAACAAATAAATCTACATAAAATAAAAGAAAAAAATAAGGTAAAAACATAAAAGAATACAACATGAAGGAAAGTGGTTATAGGACTTTAAAATCATATGAACTTAGTGTGGGGAATGGTATTTTCTAAGCTTTGGGGGGGGCATTTATATCATGGGCTTTTCTTATATAATTTAGGGTGCTTCTGAGATTCTGTTTTTTGCTAACTACAAAGTAAAATTAATAAAACTATAAAAAGATCATGGTGAGGTACACATATATTTTAAATGATATATAAATTATGTGCTTCATTATTAACACATTACATCTAATAATACCTAAAATTTCAATATAATAATTGTTATAATGAGAATTAGCCATAATTAAAAATATCCATAATTTCATTTGAATATATCTGATGTATTTTGGTCATCAAGACATCTTTACTGCTAATACTGCAGATATGTTTTCTTCATAATCAAGGGAAATTCTAAAAATTTAGATTAACAAGAATATAAATGTAAGTAATTTTTCTCAAATTGATTAATTCCTTGATTATCTGGATGCAAACTGTTTCAGACCATAGAAAGAAAATAGCTCTAAATTTTTATGACAGTTATGCCCCATCAAAATGTAGATCACACATAAGACTAATTCAGTTATAGAATATCAATTGAAAACTTATATAACTATTATGTATCACAATGTCTATAATTAATGGCATATTGAGCATCTACTGATATGGAAAGTTCACTGTGAGTTACAGCACATTGTATAGCTCACACTCAATAAAGTACAATGCTATAAGCACACCCATATTCATATACATATGAATAGCTCCCAAAGGAGGCACACAAGGAAGGAGACAAAACTGGGCACCAGAAGGGACAAACCTTACATCTCTTGTGTAGCTTTCCTCCCTATATGTGTTATCCCTCTAAAAGGAAAAGGAAAGCATTTCAGGTGCAGTGGCTTTTGCCGGTAATCCCAGCTACTAGGAGACTGAGGCAGAATAGCAAGACTAGCCTGGGCAAGTAGCAAGATCTTATCTCAAAATAAAACAAATAAATAGGGCTGGGATGATAGCTTAATAGTACAGTGTTTGTCTAATGTATGCGAGACCCCGAGTTCAATTCCCAGCACCACTAATATTTTTTTTTTAAATAACAAGCCTAAAAAAGAACTAATTATAGGAATTAGTCTCTATTTTAAAAAGTTTTCTTAATTATTAGAAAGTATGGAGCAAAAAAAAATCAGATATAAAAATACTTTTTTAAATGTGTCAGTATCCCCTTTGTGGCTAAACTCATACAGACATAATGTAGTTATAAATCCCACACAAACAGCTCTACCAGGGATACAGAACAGACATATCTGAAGTGGATAAGTAGCTAAGGCATTTTTTAAAGTCCACAACAACGATATATTTGTCAGTTTGGTGATAGCAGAGAGAATGGTCTGGGATATGTAAATATCTCCACGTGTCACTTTTCGGCAAGCCTGCAGAATTGAAATTAGTGACAGCAGTAGGCAGTTGGGCTTGTTGATAGTTTTCTGTCAAAAATAAAACATGGCAAAGTACATATTTTTTCTGCATCTGCTCTGTCACCAAGTCCGGTGTGTGAGACAGCAGAGGTAAGATGAAACAAGTCTTCGGATTATCCCCATAACAAGGAGCCTACAGGTGTCATGAATGTGTTAGCAGATTGAAAGCCTGTGGCAATAATAGCACACACATTGATTTTCCTCTGCTTAAATGTAGACTATGAACTGCTGCAGGAGGAGTTAAATTTCACCGAATGTGAAATTTAGTGACAAATATGCCAGAGTGTTCATTAGTGTTCTTTATGATATTAGCATCAGGCCAGTCCAACAGATATGATTTTATATTCCAACTGTGCACTACGTAGGATTGAGTCATTTCAAAAATACTGAAACTATCCAAGCCTCAGTAATCTCTATAAAATAAGAATAATTATATGCACCTCATGTTGTGCTACTAATAATTAAATGATAAAAGTATACACTACTTAGTAGAGTGACACACTGGGGCTTTCAAGAAATGGCAAATATGTGCATAAAGAAGGAACTCTATCCTCAGATGAGCTGAGTTCCAGCCCTCTCCACCGTTTAGCATTTATGTAACTATGGCCTAGTTGGATAAGCTTTCTCACACTTAGATTACTTTTCCCTGTTACAGGCACAATAATGTCATATGACTCCCAGGATCTAACAATTAAATGAGCTTACTTACAGATAGAAGGTGGGGCAAGGTAGGAAGACAGAACGAAGTGTGACACAGAGAAAGTGCTCACTAAATGGCATCTGTTGTTATAGTTTAAAATACAATGGTAAATTCCTAATTAATGTTTTCACTTTGTATAAGTGATTCTAAGCTTCGAGTTTTCAGCTCTGCAACAAATGCTCCAATAAATTTAAGAATCTAATTATTGCCATAATTTCAGGAAATTTTAAGTTTTTCAATTTTTGCTAAAGTTTAAGAACAAAATGAAATCAATTTAACACAAAGTGAAAGAAAAATAGTAAAGACTTGTAGAAAACAGAGTAGCCCTACATAATTAACTTATTAATTTTATATAATTCATAGTTTTTTCCACTGAAAATATGATTAAAAATAAGATTTTCATATTGCCAATGTATTGTCATGTAACTAATTTTACATTATAATTACAGTAAAATCCTATTTGTGCATAAATGAAATGCCTTGAATTTTAAAAATTTCCTTTTTGCAAAATATATTTATCTACTTTCTAAGATATTAAAGTCATTTTTCTTTATTTTAGAAAATAATTATGTGTACAAAATTTCCAAATAGATATTGCAACAGAGTAAGTTATTTTACTTATATTTTTTAAAATTTTAAAACAGCTCAGAAGTTTTAAAAAACCCAGTCACAACAAAGTCATCTATGAAACACACGGGAAGGTATGAAGCCTGTCTGGAAGTTTGACCTCTTGCACTTCCAAGCACTCCCACTCGGATACATTGCGCTCTTAGGCCTTCACCAGAGGCCTAACGGATGAGATCATCCCGGGTTTGTCTTCTAATATCCAAAACTGTGAAATAAATAAAACTATTTTTCCTAGTCTATGATAAAGAAAAGTGGTGATGCCTTATAAATGGAGTCCAAATAGGAAACACATAGTGATTATCAGGAAATTTGCCCTATCCCAGAGCAGCTTCACAGTGTAGATCTGGTAAAACTCTAATCAGAGATGCTTACTGTAATGCGTTGAACAAGTTAACGTCTTGACACCTTGTCTTTCAAAAATATGCTAAAGTAGGATATTCTAATCTGATTCTTATTTTTGTGCAGTATTTTTGAGAGAAAATTAGGTAACTGAGACAAAACTCATTTTAAATTAGAAAGATGCTGTATGGCACAGGTGGTTAATTCCTAACTCTACAAAAAGAACAATAAACCCACACCAAATTTATGCCAAGGATGGTCTTGAGTCTTGACATTCCCTTCACAGCAGAATTCTTTCTTGTGGACAGGAAACTACAGAGGTGAGCAGTCCAATCTAACACAGCATATGACTCTTAATAAAACAGGTTGAAAGTAAATTTAAAAATTATTTCCTTTGTAAATTTAGCTTGCTTCGGGTATTGCATTATAGGAATGTAAAACTGACTAATGTAGGTATGATTTTTGAGGACAAACCATTGTAGAATTTTCAAAGATTATTAATAGGTCACTGAGAACAAGGTTTATTTTTAATAATTCCAGAAAGGTCATAAACACGTGCTAAACATGCTCTTTCTAACAAAAACTCAAAATTTTCATGAAAACACCCTCACAAATTCAGGTTATATGATTTATGGTGCGCATACAACATTTGCAGCAACAGAAAAACAGTTGCAGAGAGTATAAAATTACAGCTGATTAATTTTCTTATTTCAAGCACTTAGAGAATACCTGGAATACCCCACCATAGCAACTTAGGAGTAGACATTATTGTTATTGCTAAAAAAATTGTATAAGGTGCATTACAGGAAAACAAATTCAAAATTTTTGCTTGAAGTAACCAGATATTAGACCTTAAAATTGAGCTAATCTGGCAATTCACCAAATATGGTTGTTCTTATTTACTTACTTATTTTGGTAGCTTTTCTCAAGTCTTCTGATTTAACAATTAATGTGAATTCCAAAGATATTTTGTTATTCATCTCATATCTATCAATATTCATTTTAGAATATACAATAAGGAAAATTTAAAATATTTACTAATTTAAAGCAACAACAATTAGTAAATGGAGATGGAAATAACATTTTTTAAAATATAACTATATTTTTTACAAAGAAGGATTGAAAAAAGTGGCATTTTTAAAATAAATTCAAAAATTTAATTTCCGCTGAATAAAAAATACAAATCTGGTTCTCTGTTCAATCTGCCAAAATGTGTTGTTTTGGTTTAAGTATGTCCAGAAAACCTGGCTTCATTCAGATATGTACCTAGAAAAGGAAAACATTTAACTGAATTTTCAGTTATGGATTCACTTTTTGGATACTTTGCCAAAACCCAATAAGTGATATTTTTTAAATGTTAATTGCAGTATGGTATCTGAAACCATATCAAGGTAATTTATATTTTATTACATTATAACTCCTAGGTCTTTCTTACACTTTGAGTTAGCCTTTTCCTCATGCGAGTCTATGACATCATCTTTTTGTAATTTGGAAAATATTAATTCAGGCAACAAGGGAAAACTTTCAAAAGTTGACACACTCCTGACACAGAATAAAAAATTATAAAATGAATTTGTGAGGATCTGAATTTAATCTCCAGTATTGTAAAAACAAAAGGAAAAACAACAACAACAACAACAACAAAAAAAAAGATTCTTAATTTTGTCTGGTTGTTTTGAGAAAAAATTAGGTAACTGCTATAAAACCCATTTTAACTTCCACTAATTGTGTCATTACAGTCTTCATGTAACTAGAAACTCATAAGATTTAGTTGCAATTTTTCAATTTTTTTTCTTTTTTTCAAATTTTACCTTTGGTAACAAGGATTCTATTCCTTGAAATAATCATCCATTTCCAAGAAAATTATTGTCTAACACATAAGCCTGAAAGCCATATTTTCTGAAAGTTATCTTTAAAGTAAAACTAATGTTACATGATGTAGATGGATGGTTCTTTTCCTAAATAAAGAAGTGACTTTCACATTTTTCTTGAGACACGCAGGTATTTCAGCAGAGAAAAGTGCCATATGAAAACTTTTGGTTTTAGGAAATAGAATATGAAATGAGTGTGTACACTTGCGTCAAAAAATCTCCTGATTTTGAGGTCTGATAATTTCTAAATCAATAAAGTAAATTACTTTCTCCTGTGTAACACACTGCTAAAATAAATCTAATAATATAAATTTAAAATGAGGTCAGTTTTTAAGTGAAAAAGGTAAAATAATTTGAAGATGAAATCTAATGTGGGTTTCCAGACATCAAAACAGACTAAAGAGGTTGAGGAATGAATTTAGTTACAATTATTTCAATTTAGCTTCTACAATTATGAATTATTTCAGCTAATATTTAAGTCATGAAAGAAGTACATACATTCCCTAAATTGCAAAAATTAGGATTTTTCTTTCCCAGAACAGTGCTGAATTTAACACTAAATCTAAGTGTCAGAGCCTGACTAATAAAAATGTTATTTTTATAGTGACATTTCTACTTTTAAAATGATGTTATATAAAAATATCACTGTACCAACACACAAATGTATAAATCAACAATTTGTGAAAAATCTGTAATATTATAATATCATTTGCCTCTTTCAAATTCCAATATT
The DNA here is from genome assembly GCA_004026905.1 of Hystrix cristata. Lineage (NCBI taxonomy): Eukaryota > Metazoa > Chordata > Mammalia > Rodentia > Hystricidae > Hystrix > Hystrix cristata. The sequence goes on along the minus strand of PVJO010001997.1, from coordinate 143,724 downwards.
AAAGACTTAGTAGACTGCTTTATTTTTAATATTTAAATACATATAAATCTCCAAGTATACAAAAGCATTTTCACAAACACTAAAGCAAGAACATATAATCTAATAAAGATAGAAAGATTTGAAAGTTTATATATGAATTACTTCAATAGTTATCAAGGTGATTGCAACTTCTTCCAGGTAGGATGTTGTAAGGAAAACTGGCCAATGTTCTTGATGGCTATTAGAAAATCTGGAAAAATAATTAGTTATATATTTAAAGCCATCCACACTGGTAGAAGATGAAAAAAGATTTATGCTGGGAAAAATTCAAAAACAAAACAAAACAAAACAAAAAACACAAGCCTAGCCTAGTGGAAAGGTGTACAAGCCTACAGTGACATAAGTACAAGTTGACTGTTCTCAACTACAGAAGCAATTTCCTGCACCAATACATTTTGCTGAATTTTGAGACTACAGAACTAGCTAGGCCCCAAATTTCTGTGAAGAGCAAATAACAAAAAGATGTACTATTTCAGTAGCAAAGTAAGTAGCTAAAAATATATTGAAAAAACTTAAAAGTATTTAGTATTTGCACTAGCATTAAGGTTAAAATATCTGAAATCATACTCAACGAATAAATTTGGTAGCAAATTGGATTAAAAAAACAAAATTCATGAGTTGCAATAAATGATTAATAGGAATATATGATATGTACATGTACAACTTCCCAAGAAGAACCTAATCATAATATATTGCAAATGTATACCAATAAAAATGAAAAATTTAATGAAAAGAAATAAATATCCTAAAGCGGAGCAGAGAAGGACAAGAATAAAAAAATAAAAAAGTGTGCATGTGAAACATTTTTTGAAAATTAACATTGGTATATGGTATTTAGAAAGTGATATGAGATGATGAAATGCAAAGATGAAAATGCAAAAAGAAGATTCACTGTTATGATAGATATAAATAAATCTTGTGGAAGAAAACAACTACTACTATTGCCTAATACTACTCAAATATATGGCGAAGTAAAACTACATGGCAAAAATACTATTAAGTACTATATAAGATATGTTAATATAGTGAAAGCTGACAGCAGAATAAATGAAAATCTAGAGTTTGATATTTTGTAAACAATAGAAAACCACTGAATATCAGTTTTCCTATTAAATGCCTTCCCCAGAGATATTCTAAATGGCTTCATTGGTGAAGTTATTCAAATCTTTACAAAAAGACAATATTTTACAAGTTCTTTTAGTGTCATAATTTAGATATAAAATAATCCCCAGAAATTTCTTGTGTTCAGTGCTGGAACTTTCAGATGGTGATTGGGCCGCAGTATGCTATATTCATCGGTGAATTAGTCCACTGATAAGCACACAGTGAAATGTGCTATTTAAGATGTCTGACTGAGTAGGAGCAGGGTCACTGTCAACATGCTCTGGGAAGGTGTATTCTTGTCCTCTGCTCCTCCCTTATTTCTGTCTCTGCTTCCGCCATGGCTACCATAAATTCAGCAGTTTCCTGCACTGTGTTGTCCCACTATGCCATTTCTGTCTTGGAGTCAGATAAAATTAAAAAAAAAAATAGAAAAGTCTGTAGGTATATATACATTGACAATGATAAATTGAGCACCACAGACATCTGAGGTATCTTCTTTCTGGGGATGACTTAGCTCCTGTATGTTTTTTGAAATCAAGAGTAATGATATGAGAAATCTGCCTTGAGAAAAATGTCTCCTACTTCCAACATCGCCATGTGGTGTGTGTGTATGTGTGTGTGTGTGAGAGTGTGTCCCCATGTGCTTTTGAGTGTGTTCTGCAAAGACTGAAACACGAAGTTACTTAAAACATATAATCCAAATATTTCAGTAGTGCTGGTACCTAAAAGATTCTTCCTTCTGTAAAAATATCTTCTACCAACTATTTATTAAATCAATATAAAAAAATTCCTGTGATGATGACTACTTGCACTACTTATTAGATTGATATTTTAAAAACTCCTGTGATGATAACACCTTGGATGGAGAATTTTCAGGGAGTTATTCTGTGCTGTCTGGGTGAACAAGACAAAGCCTTTTTTTATACCCGTCACCCATCCTAAATAAAAGGAAGAGACAAATATTCACCATCATATTTATCTTCACACATACAATTTCTTGGAGAACATCAAACAGCGTCATCCTTCCTGTTGGCAATCTTTTAGAAAGAATACCTTGGTGCCATTGTAGCCACCTGGAAATGATGAGCACATACTTCCAACTGTAGCAAGATACAAACCCATTAGAGAACATTTAGGAGAGAATTGCAACCAATTCCCTTTCTGTACAATTCTTAATAATAATAATTTTTATACCTTTGAACTATTTTGACTTTGAGTTCAATAAGTATGCAGTAGTTGCACATACAGATTTTTCTGCATCTCTGTTACTTGGCACCTTCACTTTATATAAAACTCATATTTTGTTTTCGTGTACTTTTACCTATTATTACATGAAGTTGAATTTCACAATTTTGTCACATTAATTTTGTCACACAGCACTATATTTTTCCTAGACACCTATCAAAAACATAAATACAGCTATGTCATATAAAACATTACAATATTTGTCATTTTCTCTACTATTGCTGAATTTCTTCAGCATTCATGGTGTGATCAGCTATGAAAAGACTATAAAAATAATGGTTAAAAAGTCATAGATTTATTCAAGGTGATTATTTCTCTCTCCTTGAGTACCCAACTCCTTTGGTTCTTACTCCATTACTCAAATAAATCAGATATATACTATGTACAATGTATTATCGAACCTCACATTAACACATAGATTCCCTTGCCTTGAGAGCTTGTGGTAAGACTTATTTTTCTTTATATTTATTCCACTCATCTCTTGGCTTTCTGGAACACATCTTCAAACATGATCATATTTTTCCTCCATTTTCCAGATTTTGCTTTAATCTAAGATTATAGATACTTTTGATATTCTCTTTTATTTCATAATAAAAAAGTAGCACCTACATACAAAAGTATTTAAATTTCATATGCAATATCAACAGAATCTAGAGAATATAATATATGTTATCAAAACAATGCTGTTTGAATCACCAATTATCATTTATTTTGATATGATATTGCTTTCCACATAGAGATAGTTTGAATAAAATACAGAGTAAACATAGGAATCAAGAAATAAAACATCAGAATCCAGTAAAATAAGAGTATTCTTAGGCACAAAGATACTTATGTGTTATGACTTATATATAGATGTCTTTTGGGGGGACATGCGCTCACAGGTGGGGATTCTTGGAGTTAGCTGGATTGAAGGCATGTTATACTGGGATACGGATGTGTGGTACTAAATTGATTGAAATTAGCATAGTTCTGGATGTCAATAATGGAAGGCTCATGGGTGTGGGTGGCACCAATCAGTGGGTTTATAGCATAGATGGAAAATAAAGGGAGAGAAGGATGGCAAGCTTACTGCTTCACTGTCTCCTGCTTACTTTGCCATGGACTATTCCTCTCTGTGATGCACCTGCCATGCGACCCTGTCTTTGAGCCAGCCAGCTATGGACTGAAACCTCTATAAACCGTGAGCTGAAATAAACCTTTCCTCCTTTAATTTGTGGTGTTGGATATTTTGTCTCGGCAATGAGAAAAGGAAGACATTCTGTGAAGGATGGAAATTCAACTGTGTCTAAATAATTGTGATAAGCCACACAGAACTCAAATAAAAGCTTATTTATCTTTAGGATTTTCACAGTGAAGTTAGAAAACATTATCTCAATTACTCTCTTCTTAGTGCTTTTATATATTTCTTATGTTGAATTTTCTTCATCTTTCTAAAGGCTCCTTTTCATCCATACCACGACATATAAATTTACGTTGTATTTCTGTCTGTGTTTATGCTACAGTTAATAGGTATTGCCTTTATCATTTATTTTAACTCACATCCAACCACTATTATTCTAAATTGCATTCAGATACATAGTCTCTCCAGTTCATAATAAGCTTTGTTTTCTGAAAATTTTATTGACATTTAAACTTTACTTTCTTATAGTACTCTTACTCTGATAAGCATATAAGTTCTAAGGTTAATACTGTACATTTTACTTTTTCAAATGTATTTTATTCTATATTAGAATATCTTGTACTTATTCCTGTATCTCTTTAAATTGTGGTCAAAATATGGTGAATGTTTTGGTTTTACTTATTTTTTAAATTACAGTAAAAGGCATATTATCATCCATCTTATTTAAAATACACTTTCTCACTTTGAACATCATTAGTCTTGGCATTTTTGAAGCATTTCTGAAGTCCTGTTTTGTGATTGTCTTTAGTTGTGCCACATCTGGTGAATAAAGTGAACTAGGACACATTATAATGCTTTTACAAGCCTGCATTTCCATTGGGTAGTATCTGGCAGTAGCATTCACTGAATTTTTGATCATACCCAGGAAAGACATTTATAACACAATTGTGTACACTGAGAGCAATCTTTGAAAGAAGGATTACCACATACAAGAGACGGTCTACTAACCAAGGATGATGATTATTAAGAATAAATCAAAAACAAAATCCACTAACATGACACATTCCCAGGACTCCCAGCTTCATCAGCATTAGGTAACATCGCTACAGTCCTGATTAATAATATCAGAATGTGTTAAATATAGTGATAAACCCAATAAAGAATGAACAATAGATTAGGGTTCATAATATTCTACAAAGAAATATATCAGAGGAATATAAGGGAATCATCTTTATTAGAATTCCAATAAAGTTTGAAGCCTGCAAGCTTGCTGCATAGTGCTTTGTAGAAAGAAGTAAGTGCTTAATTTCTTTCTGTTGATTGAGCAATTGCATTCCTCACAAATGCCTCCTGATCTTTTGATAACTGTTCTCATATAAAGGGTGATTTCACTAATCACATATTTCACAATTTGAATTGCTCCTTATTTGCATTTTATAACTTTTCATGACCATGTATTTATATTTAATTACTTTTTTAAATCTAAGACTTTATTCTTTTCAACTTTATGCCATTTGCATATTATATAAACATACAAACCATATTGTTATGCATATAGTTGATATAATTGGTAAAGAAACTAAAGGACACTGTAATATTTTGTGGCATATTTAGCAACACAATAGCATTTTAATATTTTACATTTTAGTCTATAGTTCATAATGGTACTCCTTCAGAGTTTTGTATTTTTTTAATTACTTTTTATAAGCAGTATTTCATACTTGATAAGGAATTTTACATAATTAATAAGTAAATAGATCAACATAGAAAACCTTTGCTTAATATCAAACAGACTGTGAAGGACAGTCCATATATTCACAGCGTTTTCTTTCCAGCATTGACAAGGCTTATTTTCAGATAGTATCTTTTCATTGATGGGAGACTTGCCTTTAAATATGTAAATGGTTTTATTATCTGGCTAGTAATATTAGTAAGAGCACCGACTACTTAAAATGGCAGAGAAAGACTAGAAATTTTGAGAAGAAAATGTTGTAACCAATCCTCTCTTATGCACCAACAGTAATTAAATCAGCTAGTTTGTAGTGTAAGCAGTATCTCTACCAACAGAACTATACTTTATTATTCTATCCAATGAGTTGTAACTAACATATGTCCAGAAAAACTTGACAATTTTTAAGTTTTACTTTAAGTTTTACTTTTTCTAGTAACCAAACTATGTAATTGGACTGCTTTTCTCTGACTTTGATTTCATGTAACTGTGTTAATGTTCTATTTTACTCTTACGGTTTAGTTTTAAAATATTTCTGAAAGGCCATCTGTCTGAGCCTTGGTTGCCAGCTGATGAGCTTTTGGAACGTGATTGGATCATGATGGCTTTATTATCAGTATATTAATACACTATAAATTCATAATTTGATTACATTATTGAAAGATGAAGAAAATGTAGGAGGTGAGGCCTAGTTGAGTGAAGTGGGTCATGGTAGTGTAACAGTGAGAACTGTATTTTTTGCCTTAGGCTCCTTCCTCTGGTTCTAGCTATTTACAACTCTGTTTCCATCCTAATTTGTATTTGGTGAACAGCTTTGCTCTGTCACACCCTCGCTGCCATCATGCTCTGCCTCTTGATAGGACCAGAAGGAATGTTACTAAATGACCATAGGTGGAATCTCAAACTATAAGCCCAAAACAACTTTTTTCCTGTAAATTGGCTTCTCAGATATTTTGTCACAATGACAGAAACATGACCAAGACAGATGCCATACCAAATGATGGGAGATTTACTAGGTTAAATTCAAGGGCCTGGATTCAATTCCCAGCACCTCCAAAATATTTTTCAGTATCTTTGAATGGCACTTATATATTTATCTCACATTTCCATATGTCAGAAGTTCAGCACAGATCCCGCAGAACTAAAATCAAGACACTGCTGCACTTCCTGTCGTACCAGAGGCTTTAAAGATAAAAGCAATCCCAAACTTGTTTAGACTGTCAGCAGATCTAGCTCCTTACGTTAGAAGGTCCAAATCCTGATGGCTTCCTAGCAGTCAGCTGTGGGCCGCTGCCACCTCCCTGAAGTCTCCTATCCTCTGCAAACCCTGCACTAAGGGCCAGCAACACGTGCTGAGTTCTTACTTTTAGAATCTCTCTTCTGTAGTATCTCACTCCTCTTAAAATATACAAAATTATTAAAATCCTAAAAGAAAAAAAAAAGGTCATGCAATCAACCAATCAACCCAGATATTCAAAGAATAACTTTTGTGCAATCATCCCAAATATAGTATTTACTTTTTGACAAATAAAATACTAGGAACAACAACAACAAAAAAAAAAAAACTACACAGAACAAGTAATATTCGTTATTCACATCTCGGAAGGAGACATACACACCATGCTAGTCACACTTCAAAGTATCTTTTATGAACTCATTGTCTTGATTACTTTTCTTTTTGCTGAGATGAAATACCTGACACCCAAAGTTAAAGGAAGAAGGGTTTATTTGGCTCACAGTTTGTAGGGGTTTCAGTTCACAGTTTGCTGACCCCAAGGCAGGGTAGTACCTCAGAGGAGAGACAGTCCATGGTGGGCAGAAGACAGGACATTGACAGCAGCAATTCAAAGAAGCAGCAGCCACAGTAGCAGCAACATCCTGACTCTTCCGTTTGCCCCTTCCAGACTACTGGCCCTTTGGGTGGTACCATCAAAATTATACACGCTCAGAATTGTTGCAAACTAATCAGTGGACTGATCTAGTAATCACACATGCTTAATCCCAGCATTACACACCCACATTCAAATTCTTGAAGTTTTATTTTGGTTATCTTTTATACTTTTTCGATTAGTGGTGATACAGTCATTTGTGTAATATAAAAATAATTTGTTGGACAGAAGTACAGACGAGGATGGAAAGTATGGGATATATCTTTCCTCAGTTTTATCCTGCGGGCTGTGTCCCCTATTGAAATGCAAATTAGAAAGGACAAAATTATTTCAATCTCTTTCATAGAGATTGTGTGGTTTATGGAACATAAGCAGAAAAGAGGTGTCAGGTGCTGTCTTGCTAGGGATATCTTATTTGCATCCTGCACAAAATTAGATATTCTTGGTCCTCTATCATAATCAAAAATAGCTGTTAACTAGAATATATGTATCATAAAAGATATTATCCATTCTTCATTTTTCCCCGAATTTAATTTCTTATTCATTAGCAGGACTCTTTGGAAACATCGGTCCATCTCTCTGTTTCTGTCTCCCCCCGCCCCTCTCTGTCCCTGTGTGCACAAGTTCATAGTATCAGGGTTACAGAGCTAAAGTGACAGCTTTCAGGTCTCTTAGTGTCTTCACCTATATTTGTTACATCATTTCCACATTTTACTTTTTAAGAATTGTAGGGATGCGACTTAATATAAGAAAGTATAGAAGAACAATTAAGAACAAAATGATACTTAAAACTTCTATAAGAATATATCTTGTATGACATCTCCAAGCAAAATATATTTAAGTGTATGAGGTGACGAATATGTTGACTAGTTGGATTTAATCATTTTCTAAGGTACGCATATCAAAAAAGCAAACAAACCTGAGTAATGGTACTAGAATCAGACAAATTTAATTTTTGTCATGACTTCATTGTTTAAATCTGGGTGATTTTAGACAGTTTGATTCCCTAAGACTCATTTTTCTCTCAATAAATGACAATATTTCATGTTAAAAGGAATTTGTGTTAATCAATCATGGTTTATAGCAAATGTATCCTTATGTAGTATTTTATATTAAAAATGATAAGCAAAACCTTTTTCAGAACTTTTAAATTTTTAAAAGCAAAAACTTTTTCAGAACTTTTAAATTTTTAAAATTCTGCTGTCTAAAGAACGATTTCCTATATGTTGCATTTCTCTTTAAAATATAAACCATATGCTTCCCTTTGTAGTCCCATCATGTTTAAGATACTTGATAAAATGGTCAGAGACACCTACCTAAATTTTAGTACTGCTACCATTAGTCAAATGATCTTAGTCAGTGGTCAGCACTGTTGCTTTACTGATGTGATTAAATCAAAAGTCATCAAGTATTATTCAGTTAGCAAAGTGGACATTTCCACAATTATTTAGGCCAAGGAACTGGTACCCAAGAGCACACATTAGATTATTTTAATTCATCCATCATTAGTATGTCTAAATGTCTTTGTGTAATGCAATATATATATAAATTGAAGTAGATAATATTGCATTGCAGACAGTCTCCACACTTACTCTTAAATGTTTTGAGTACATTTCCCAAGAATTATAACAACTGTACAACTACCAAAATCATGAATTAGCACATTAACACACTACTTTTTATTGAATTAATAGATGATATTCAAACTATATCAATGGCTACATTACTATATTACTAGGAATATTTCTCAGAACAATATCCCATTTAAACTATGCACTACATTTATTTGCTATCAGTATATTTATTTAATATCTTTTAAACTTTAAGAGTTCATTAGCTGATCTTTGGCATTCAGGACCCTGACTTAGTTTTTAAAATTACAAATCATGAGTTTCTTAGAATGACCCTCAGTGTGGTTTGACTCATGCTCGCTAATGATTCAACTTAAATGATGCATTTTGGATCACAGTATCACAGAGGTGATGCTATGTCCTTCGCAGTGCATTATATCACGAGGTACATGCTGTCAGCTGGGCCTATTATTGGTCCCTATTAACTATGATGATTTAAATGCTAAGGTAACCCACTGCAAAATTACTAGTTCTTCCTTGTTAAAAAGAACCTAATTTTAAGAGAGCCACTTTGACAACATGATAACATCGTATTCCTCATTAAACTTTTACCTACTGATGTAGCTCGCAGTCTGGATTTTTGTCTGCTTCAATTATTATGATAGTTGCTAAATGGGGTTGTTTCTCACACTATCATTTCTTCTATGAGCGCTACTGTAAGGTTCTGTTTTTTAATTTGAACTAGGACAGTTCATGCTTATCTTCAGGAATATATGGAAGTTTGGAAATGCCCCTTGGTCAATAAAAGAGTTACAGGTCTAAGTAATGATTCATAATGTACTACTAAAAGTTAAACTCTTCTTACATCTCGAGGCCAGTTTGCCTATCTAAGGCTTATGCTAGTATAGCTAGCTATACACCTTGCTGGACTACGTGAAAAGAGGGTCATGGAGGGGATAGGAAGGGGAAGTAAAAATAATTAATAGGTGTTGTGTACATGTACCAATTTCCCATAGTGAATGTAATCATTAAGTACTACAAACATGTATTTTAAAAGATTAAAAAAAAAAAAAAAGAAGAGGGGAGCATAAAAGTTCCCATTGGAATTTTTGTGAAGCTCTTCCAAAGCCATTATTGCCCTGCACAAATCATAGTGATTCCTGCTCTAGAGATTATGCACACCTTGTGTAATTTTCGAGAACTCTATGTAGAAATTTCCAGGGTTAATGATACTTGCCTACATCCTCTTTCTTCTGCTGTGCTATATATCCTTGGCCTTTATAGAATGATATTTTTAAAGTGTGCCCTCTGAGATCATGTGAATGCATTCAATTATAGCATCTTCTGAAATAATAGCATTATACTGTGAGGGACAGCTTTCTCTTGTCTCTTGGCTATTCACTCATTGTTATCAGTAGGCACCAATAAATCCTAGATTTACTGCATAAAAAGTCCATTACAAGCATTTCTTTAGACGCTCAACTTGAATATTGGTATTATATTCAAGTTGAACACATTGTCTTGTTAACAAGAGTTAAGAGAGAAGAATCTCTTCCCTGTCTCCATTTTAGGTGCACGATCAAAACCCCTTTAATATTTAGTTAATAAGTTTTATGCAACACAGAAGTCTTCTTAAGGAAATTAAGGCCTAAAGAAACAATTACATTTTAGTGATTTTATGAATAAGTTTGATGAAGAATGGACAGTTGTGGAAAAATATGAAAGGTAAAAATAATACATATTATCTAGTGGTGATAAATGTAGCAAGGCTTCTTTATTCAGATTAATTCTGTGTCCCTGCATCTTCACAGATAAGGAATCTCTTTTCCTTCCATAAGCAGGGAGGACACATTTTGCACGAAGATCATATGACCCGATTCTGAGAAGAAGAGTGTAAAGAAGTGAGAGTAATCTTCCTGTTTTGGTCATTTTTCTCAACTTCCTCCAGCTTGAAATATTCAATATGCCAAAGTAGAGATTTGGGGATCACATGTCCTGAACCTTATCACATGTTAGTAGTTCTTGCAGTTGGAGATTTTTAACGAACTACTAACATGTGATAAGGTTCAGGACATGTGATCTTCAAATCTCTACTTTGGCAATTGAACATGGATGTACCTTGAGAACATACTCTTAAGTGAAATAAATCAGACACTCATGAGTACACATGGAATTGTTTCTCTGATATGAGTAACCATAGGGTAAAGGTCAGAGAGGTGTAATAGATATTATATAAACTGAAGATAATATTGAAAAGGGAGTAGAACTAGAAAGGGGGAAAAGAAAGAAAGGAAAAAGGAAAGAGGGAGGAAAAGGAAAAATGGGAAAATATAAATAAACTTGCTATAAATAGGGAAGGTGGGATCAGAAGGGAGGGGTAGGGAAAAGGGGGGGAAACCAAGGTACATCATGTACAGGTACAAAATAACTGTGATGAATGTGACCATTAGGTATACGATAATAAAATATAAAAAAAAGTCTCCATCTGACTAGAAATACAGAGGTGACCTGGAGTAAATGACCTTGATAATTTAAATCATTTCTAAACTTTGTATTACACATAACTGGTACATTTACATATCTTGTATGTACTAGTATGACACTATTTTATTTAGGGCAGTCTTACAGGATGTTTAACTTTGGAGAAATCTTGACATCATGCCTTCCAGTTATCCTAGTTATTATTATAAAATTGTAGTCAGCTTTTCTAAGTCCATAGAAATCTGTAGGCATCTGACCGATGCTGTAATAAATTCCTGCAATAACAAAGGGAGAAAAGTCACCTATATAAAGCTACATTACCTAATTAAAGAGTATTCAACTCTAATTTTTGTCTTTCAGATGTATTTTAAATTTTTTCTTATTGTCATGATCCTCCTGAAGTATAATTCTAATTATTTTAAATCCTTGACTTTGCTGTAATAGATTTATCTCTAATATCATTGGATTAGTAGTTGTTTATGTGTTATAAGCCTCTTGATTTCACTGTATTAATCTTAACGTCCTTCTTTTGTGCTTTATCTTATTCTACATCAAATTTCTTACCGATTCTTTGCACATTCCAGATATAATATTGAATCGTGCAAATAGAAATAATTGTATTGTCTATTTTACAATTTGAGGTTTTAATTTGTTATTTACAGTCATATTAGCAGATATTTTCAGTACTAGTGGTTTCAGTTATCATCTTTACTTTTGTTTGTTTTAGAGGAAATACTAGCTTCCCAGTAAGTAAAATACTGGCTTTGTAAATAATTTAATTGCTTCCATAAATCTAGGAAAGTATCCATCAATGAATCTTCTGCTTGCTATATTTTTATGAGACACAGGCATTTAATTTTGTCAGTGATTCCCTCATAAACTTTGAAGAAAATCATATGATTGTTTTCTTTTAATTTATGCAGTACATTGATTCTCATTTCCTCATATTAAGCAGAGCTTATATTCCTGGAATAAATGCCAGTTTTGCACAGCATATTATTTTCTTAATGTCTGATAAAATTTTCTTTAGGGTTTTAAGTGAATATTAAGTTATTTGTTACAATTTATTTTTAAAATTTTTGGTTATCGTGTAACAATTGTACATATCTGTGGTTACAGTGTGATGTGTTACATATTGTAATACACCACATATCAAGTGAAAGTAATAGGCATTTTAGATTTTTTATCATTCTTTTAAATTTAGAGAGCCTCAAGTTCCTCCTCCTTTCAGTGTACGAATGTGTACCTACACACACGTACACGCACACACAGACGTGTGTAGTTTATTTTTATTGATTAAAAGATGGATTTGTAAACTCTGGTATTTTACTTCTATTCCTTTACTTATTCTCTTTTTTCTTACAGAAATCTTAATTTCCCACTTTTTCCCCCATTCTTGTTGCCACTGGATAGTAAACAGACACCTCCCTTTTCCTTTTACCTCTTTCTTATTCACAAACTGTACTTCTCAAAGCTTACCGCCATGGACTATGCCTCCTTTTACTTCCCACATTCAGTCCTCTGACCAAGTGCTTCCTTTTCAGTAATTTTCCACTGAGGGTGGACTTTTCCATGTTGGCAGAGATGTTAGGTTTGCTTATTGTCTGCTGCTCTTCTGAGAAATTTCTTGTGTGGTACAGCTTTCCACAAGAGTATGAACATAGACACAGCTACTCTAACATTCAGCTTATCTTCTGTTTCACTTGAAGATATTTTTACTGTAGTGCCCCTAGGTGGTAGATGTACTAAATGTGAGGGCTTTGTGCAGAAGCATAAATCCCAGCAAAGTATCTGCTCTGTGTTATGAGGAAATGTAGACAGCTGAAATTACTGGTTGTGATATTTGATGGCCGCATACTTAATCAAATTTCTAATTATTCTTGTATAAGTCATTTTTATAAAAGTTTCAAAACACACAAAAAATGTTCTCCCTATCACTATATATTACATATATGGTATGAGATACATAGCTGCATACATATACATATAAATATAGTACGTAATATGTCATTTTCAACTCAAATATATGCATGTATATAATATTTACTTAGAAAAATGCCTAATAATAGATTTTTGTGGCAAAACATCTTATAAAATATATTGCAGAAATCATACCACCTTATCATGTAAGTTCTTATTTATTTGCTTATTGACTTCATTACTGGGAATAGAAGCCTCAAACCAGGCTGTATGAGAAAAGTAGAAAAGATAATTACTTTTATTTTTTTCTATACCACTCTCAGCTAATATTCTCTCATGAACACTGACTGACTGTTATACAACCGAAAAGAGTCTCCAAACACTCGCTCTGAGGACAATTTTAGAACTCTTAAAGGGTAGACATTTTTATTGTGATATGTTAAAAAAAAAACTACAGAAAATTAAATTACTAGTAAATCATTTTGAATTCTGTTTTAGAAAAAATTTCCAAAGCCCATTTATTCAGGTTGGCTTTGGGACTTCCTCAGATATGCTCTAAAATGGTGTGAGAGAAAAACATGTCCCATGAAATCACTTCTCTCAAATTTCCTGTCTAGCTAAGAGGACTACTGTATTGACTGTAGGCGCTGAATTCATTGAGATCAGACTATTCATTTTTATTTCTCTTTTGAAACATTCTTCTGCTTCCTCTACCTACCATCCATACATGGTACCTAAATTGCTGAGAGCAATGCCCACTTTATTCATGTACTCCATCTATGGATAAGTGTATAAATAACCATCTAACCTTTAAATATTGGGATAATCGCTCAGCAAGCCAAAGATATAGATGTCACCATTTTTAATGCACACAGTGATTTGCTCTTGGATTTTATCACTTACAATCATTAAGCACTGGAAGGATAATTTATCTTGAAGGTTGAAGCATGTGTCTTTTAACTAAGTGTTATCTAGGGACAAAAAGAAAGAAGCACAAACAGATGGATTAGTTCTCTGTGCACTAAATCTAAAGGATACTGAGCTCCATGACACATTCCTTTTTTTGTTTTTGTTCCTAGCTCAAGGTCACAAATGGAGAATAGTAATTCTTATCTGAAAGTCATATACTTTAGGAAGGTAAGCTTTTATGATCACACTCCTTGTAATAATTGTTTTATTTTTCTGGAACTGTGCAGGAAATCATGTTAATTATATTTATATTCAGTTATTGCTAATGTATTCTTAAATTACATATTTTAAAGTATTACTTCAAATAATATTCAATAAACTGTTGTAACTGTATAGTGAATAGCAGAATAAAAAGCAAAAAGAAATAGCTTTATTGAGAACATATATTAAGTGCTATTCACTCTAAATAAGCTATTTCATTTAATAGCTACAATATCTATATACTCTAGATAATTTATATCAGTTTTATGGATGAGGAAATGGAGGCTATATCATATTCATAACTTTTTAAAAGTCATAGTTCTTTTGTTCAATTGTATGTACAAGATTAAACACCAAGCTTATGTAACATTTTCTATAGCTTGACACCTACCAGAATATTAAGGAACTTATAAAAGTCTACACATAAATTTCAGTATTTCCAAAAATATAGTTATTATGCAATCTGAACTGTCATTTGTAAAGTAATGATAAAAGCACTGATACACGGATCCACGGGAAAATATAGAATCCAGAAATTGACTCATATGTATAGGCCAAAGATTGGTACAGAAGTAAAGGAATTTTAGTACACAAACATTATTTATTTCAATTATTGATGCTGGAAGAGTCAAATGTTAATTAGCCAATAACAGTGAAATTAAGCTGAAACTTCACATTTGAAATAGCATGTCAAAATTATCATAAATTTAAACATAAATGTATAAGGCATTGCAAGATAAATTAGGAGAAAAATCCATATAGCTAGATGTTAGCGTTCTGAAGTATGACAGGAAGCTGCTTAGGCAATGATGAATGACACGAGAAGTAGTTTCTCCCTGCTGTGCAGCCACATGTATCATTCCTGAATAAGTATCAAGAG
Organism: Hystrix cristata; assembly: GCA_004026905.1. NCBI lineage: Eukaryota > Metazoa > Chordata > Mammalia > Rodentia > Hystricidae > Hystrix > Hystrix cristata. The sequence goes on along the minus strand of PVJO010001997.1, from coordinate 128,573 downwards.
AGACATGTACATACAACAGCAGGCCAAAACAGGGGACATGAGTAACATCTATTTACCAAGTTTGATCAGGTCCCACTCTTCAGAGACTAACTCCTGCCTGTGGAGGGCCCGTGACCCTCCTACCCTTTGGCATGAAGAGCACTGTCACATGATATTTTTGGCCTGAGCCTTTGTTAGAGCAAAATCCTTGAGAAGGGCATGCCAGTTTTGGTGCAAAAGTTCATGAGAGAAATGGGCTTCCAAAAGCACAAAGCATGACCAAAGCATCAACTGCTTCATTCACTTTAGAATGGGTCCAAGGAGTCCAGAATGAGGACGGAGATGGGCGATAAAAAAGAGCATCTTCTGTAGTGTCAGGAAAAATAAAAACAGATCTCGCATGACAGAGGGTTTCACAGATGAGGCCTCAATATTTTGTGCAGAATACACAACATACTGAGAATCAGAGACTAGATTTAAAGCTTCCAGAGAAAAAGTTTGTAAAGCAAGTATGGTAGCACCTGATTCTGCCTTCTGAGTGGAAGAGATTCCGCCCTAGTTAATTTTAGTGAACCTGACTCTGTGCCTTCCTTCTTAGTGTGGCTGGAGCCAGCAGCAAACATGGTGTGGACCTGTGAAATGGTTCAGAATGAACAACCTTAGAAAGCATGAAAGGAGAAGTAGGTAAAAAGTGTAAGAGTTTAACATCTGGCCGAGAACCAAGGATTTGTCCTGTAAAATCAGCTAGTGCACATGGTAGTGACAAAGACTGTTGAAGCAGTGTCAAATTCCCCACGAGGAATAGGTGTCCGAATAACCCGAGAATCCTAGCCAGGTACCTGATTAACTCTCTTTCTACCCATGATGCTAAGAGAAGCTATGAGTTCAGCATAAAGTGTGATGTTTTTATGGCCTCCATGGCTCAAAAAAGAGTCATTCTAAAATTTTTAATGCAGGAGTTAATGGTCCAATAAGTCCAGTGAGTAAGCAGGGAGTGGGAAAAAAGATATAGTTGAATAGGAAATCGCAGATCTATACTATCCAGTTGACACTGTTAAATAGCTTGCTCCACTAACTATAACTCCTTTTTGGGTACCGGGGTACAGAAATGAGGTGAGGAAATATCAAGGTCACCTCAAAGGATATTAAATGGATGTGTCAATGGATGAGTGGAAATTCCTAAAGTGGGTCAGAGCCAATTAATATCCCTTAGTACTTTTCAAAAATCATTTAAAGTAGTCAATTTGTCCCATATCAAATTGGGGCTCAATAGTGTACTCTATTAAAATGTAATCCAAGTAATTCTAAGGGAAGTTTTTTGTACTAAATCAGGTGCTATAATCAGCCCAAAAACTTTGGACTTGTTCCAGCAGTTTATGAAATTGCTTTAAGAGCTCCAGGGGATCTGCAGTACTCAACAAGATAGCATCCATGTAATGAAAAATAATTGCCTGAGGCCACTGTTGTCCAACGGGCACTAGTGGCTGAGCCACAAAAGTCTGACATGCAGTAGGACTATTATGGATACCCTGGGGCAGCACTTTCCAATGAAATCTCTGGGTGAGAGCTGAATTGTTGATAGAAAGAAGGGTAAAAGAAAGCCTTTTACAATCTTGAGGGACTAAAGGAATGATGAAGACATAATCTTTTAGATCAATCACTACTGATGGGCAATCTTGGGGAATCATAGATTGGGAAGGAAGCCCAGTTTGCAAACCCCCCACAGGCTGAATGATGGCATCGATCACATGGATGTCATGCTATAGTTTCCATTTTCCTGACTTTTTTGGTATGGCAAAAATAGGAGAATTCAAAGGACTCTGGGAAGGTTCTATATGTCCCTGTTGGAACTGCTCCTGTACTAAGAAGTGAGCTTGACGTAATTTCACCCCTCTTCATGGCCACTGCTCTACGCAGACCGGCTTCTGCATGAGCCAGGTGAGGGCAAGGGGACAACAGAAGTGGCACCTAGGAAAGAGGTGGGTTACGTAACAACAAAGACCACTGTGGTAATAGTTCTCTGCGCCAAGATTTACAGATATATCAGCTATGTATGGCTGGATTAGTGCCCTCTTTCCCGCTGGGCCAGTCACAGAAAGAGTGTACTGCTCTATAGCACAAAAGACTAGATTTCAGAGCCTACCAGCCTAGAGGAGGTTCTTTGGCAAGGCCAAATTTGGGTCATTGTATTTTTTGCAATAATAATAACATCTGTTCCTGTGTCCAGGAGTCCTAGGAAGGTTTTATTTTTTATCTGAGTATTCAAAGTAGGTCAAGAGGCTGGGCCTCTTGAGATGGGCTGGGCCCAATAAACCCTCCAAACGCCAGTGCTATCAAATCTCTGATCCCCCCCTTGCCTTTTCTTTAGACTGAGCAACCCAATATGGCAAAGAGGAGGAGTTGAGCGATTTTTATTCCAGGAGTAAAAATTTGGATTCCCTTTTCCTGCGTTAATATCATGATTTTCCTTTGATAATCTGCATCTACAATGCCTGGAATCATTGTTATCTCTCCAGTATTTAGTCCAGATTTTCCCAGAACTAGTCCTACAGTCTCAGTTGGAAGGGGTCCAAAGACTCCCATGGGGACCTATTGAGGGGCCTGTCCCTCCAACAGCTTAACTTCTATTCTCTTGAGCAATTCCAACCTGGCACTTCCCTAAGTGTCAGCACACAGGGACAGGATGATTGTTTTCCCCTCTGATCAAAGGCCAATGCCCCATTATTTGTGGGGCCTGGGCAGGCCTTGCTGGGAGCTTCCAGAAGGGAGAGCATTGCCATCCTCATCATGTTTAGAATGGTAGCCCAGTGGTTCCCAGTTCCCTTTTTTACAGTGAGGGCAAAGGCCTGCGGCCCTGAGAAGTATTAATTGGCCCAGCAGGTGAAGTGCCCCCTCTCCTCTGTCTCCAGTCATTTTCCACATTGAAAGCAAGTAGCGTTGCCTGAAGCAGTAATCAGCTCTTCAGTAAAGGAGCTTGTGGCCCACTTTCTCTGATACTTTTTTGATCTCTTTTTAAACTTCAAATTGTAGGGGGTGGAGGGAATGTACCCTGTTCCCTGTTCCCACTTTGTATTTGCAAAGGTGTAATCTCCTCGTGGAGAGCTGCCTCCCGGAAGCAAGGCATAAGTGCAGATCCGGCCACTGGGGACCACAGGTGGAGGAGTCGCCAATGCTCAAGATCTTTTGGGCTACCAGGGGCAGGGGGCAGAAGGCTTAATAGCTCACTGATTAGGCTCCCTAGTTTGGTCCTCCTGATTAACCAGGGCCAGGGCAGCACGGGTAAGACCTCGTGTTGCCGAGCTGGCCCCTGATATAGTCTCTCCCTGTCCTATAGCCCTCCTCAGATTTGCCCCCGCTGAATTCCATATGTCTAGGTCTAAGGTACTGGGGTCAGGAAATCACGGATTATGTTCAAGCACAAGCTCCAGAAGCTCAACGAGATGTTCTTCAGTGACTGAAGCATCGGCCGCCTTCAAAAGCCGGTGCAAAACCTTGATGTAACACTTCTGCTCTGTTATTAATGACTGCCCCATCGTTACGCTGACCGAAAAAGTTCCACAGGCGCAGAAAGTCCCCAGACGGTCCCATTACCAGAGCTCTCCTTCCAGTTTCACTTTCCTTTGTCTTTGTCTCAGCAGCTTCTCATCCCTGTTCGGGTGCACTTGCCAGCAAACCCTGTTAGACAGATGAATTAAGACACAGGAGACAGAATATTTTTCCAGGGGCCAGGGGTCTTCAATTCCGGAATGGAGTGAAGCCGGGAACTCACTCAAACCACCAGATTCATTGAGGAACAACAAAGGTTTAGTGCTCGGTGGAGCTCATATATTTGTTTTAGGTTAGCAAGGTAGGCAAGCAAGGCGCGTGACAGTTTGGCTGAATGATTAACCTTTATCTGATTGTTCCCAGAGGAGCTTCCTGGTCTTCTCAGTAAGGTACATCTCTGCTGGAACTGGCAAAACATCCTGTCTTCAAGACATTCTGACACCTCGGAGTTAGGAGTCTTCCACCCCCCAAGTCAAACGGAGAGACATCAAACGCTGGGTGAGGTGGGGAACTCTGTATCTCCTTTTAGCTTCTGTGGGGGCAGTCGATAACCACCGGCGCGGCATGTGCTGAGGAAGAGCTGCAGAGACTCGCTGCCTCTAGAGGGCACAGAGGGGTGAGGATGCTAACGTCTGAAGAAGGCACACAGCCCTATGTTTTGGATGTCTACACCAACAACTGGTGTGGTAGCATCAGTCGGGCAATAGATGTTTGCTCAGGCACAGGTAAGGCAAGGTCTGGCGTTGGCATTGGCAGCCCCGGCAACAGGCAATAGTACAGGCACATAGTATCAGCATTCCCTGTTCCAGTGCGGTGGAACATCTGTGGGGTCCCCCAGATGGCGATTTCTGGCCCCTGGAAGAGTGTGGCTTTAAACAGTAGTTTCCTTCTCAAAATGTCTCCTAGCTGCAGCAGCCTGGGCTCTCGGAACTGGTGAGAAGACGTGTGAGTTCCTTCCCTAAAGCAAATCCGCTACGCAAACTCTGGGTCAGTTCTTCATCTGGGCTGCAAGCCTGTGACAGCAGTGAAGTTTTCTAGTAGCTGGGACTTCTGGATTCTGCCCTGACCGGGTTTCCTGGGACTCTCCTGGTCACCCTTTCCCCTGCAAAGGTCTCCAGCTGAGGGATGAAGATGGTAGTTGCTGCTGTCTCGAGACTCTGAGTTTTACAAATTCCCATTCTCTCTTGCTGAATTCCGGCATTCTCCCACGAGCACACATCTCACAATGCAGCTATCGCCTGATGCTTTGGTTCACTTTGTGGAAGAAAACGTGAATTCTGGTCACCTCTATTTGGCTATTTTAAAAGAGAAGTAAAACTCCTCTGTACTGTTTTTTAGTCTCTTATAAAGATAAATTAATATTAACTATATGTCCTGGTAGTCGCACTCGTATGAATTTGTAATTAAGAAAACAAAACACTTTCAAATAAAAACCTATGTATGAGTATTTGGATAATTCCAAAAATACTTCATGTATTGTTTCTAACAATGTAAACATTCTGCAACTTGAATTAATCTCAAAAGTATAGTAGAAGTGGACAAAAGCAATCTAAAAATTTCATATAAGGTATGAGCCCATTTATTTGATAGTCTCAAGAATACAAACTACAGTGATAGAGAACAAATCAATAGTTTCCAGGGACTACTGTTATGAGGACTTTGTAACTAAGGTTATAAGGTTGATCGGGGTTAATAGATTTGGTCTGTACTCTTTTTTTTTTTAATAGCTACTTATCTACGCAGCTGTTAAAATTCATAGAACTAAGCATATCCTAAATTATGCTCTCAAAAAGCTGTTGTGGCTATCACAAAAGAGTGAATAGTTTAAATGATTTTCAGGTTACTAATTGTAAAATGTAATAAAAATACCTTCCTCTAAAATATACCAGTGGTGAGGCAGTAAGGATCACATAATCCTAAGAAACTGGTTAAGCATGTAAACATAAACCAAAAGTAATAATTGTGTTCCTATTAATTTTTGATGTTCAGAAAACCAAAATAAATAATATACCAATTTTACTCTAATGTATTTGATTTTAAAAGAAGCTTATTTTTAGCATAACTTTAAACGTGGTGTAAGCCTAAATTCAACATCATAATAGGATCTATTTGTTGGACAATAAGTAAACAATTAAAAATTTTAAATCATTCCCAAATTTTAACATCTATTTCACTTTCTAGTAAATCTTAATTTATTCAGCATATTGTTTGTGTCCTCGGTGAGTTTGTGTGTGGATGTGATTAAGTTAATACTAGTGTCAAATTCTTACTATGACCTAGCACAGTAATTCATCTTTTTATAACTCATGCAATAATTTTTATTCCTTCAACAGCTAAAAATTTTTCTTCATTTAATAGAAATTCACCTTCACGTCCTACTGTATCTTTATTTTCCTTTTTGTGACTCCATCTTGTCCTTGTTTGTACACTCTTATTAGCATTAATCAGATAGTGTGTAATATTTTTCCTTCCTACAATTTTTCTTATGAAATAATTTGAAAGTGTCTTTATTGCAAGAAAAAAATCTCTTATGTATTTCTAACAGAGGCACAGAATATCCTTAGCACATTGCTACTGTCTATGCGATGTTTGCTTAATATATTATGATTCATTAATTAATCGGGTAATAATGCCAACTTTTTTTCCACTGGGATACCATTTATAAATTAATGGAAAATTAGGTTGTAGAAAAAAAAATTGCAATACAGATATTCAGATTCAGAATCTTTACACCTCTTCCAAAATATGTTTTGATATTTAAAAGAAACAGGTGAATGTAGAAAGTTCAGCTGCTTGAGAGCTGACAGCTGCCCTGTTCTATTATAGAGAGATTTTCTCAGCTTGCTAGAATAAGCCCTGTAAGTCAGCAGACTGACTTGTTCTTGTTACAGAGCCATGGAACAAACTGAGATAGAAGACATGTGTCAAATTATAAGGGTATGCACGTCACACCAGGTGTCAGGTTTCCTATTGTAGGACAGAAAACACTGTGGAAACTAATGAGGACTGGGGCCTTTCCAGCACGTTTGTATTGATACAAATAAAGAGTTGAGGGATACCTGTTTTTTTAATATATGAATATCTAATAAATCTATAAAAATAAATTAATATTAAGTATGCCTTAGAGATAAATTAATAGCTATGTTGTGTAAGAGCTTCAGCCTCGTTCTGGTTTTAAGTGATACCTGCCATTAGTAGCCTCCTAACTGAGCAGTGTGTAGGATTTACTGTGCAGGAAAATGATCTACAGATGTTTGATATCGTGACATAATATTACTTATTTCAAAGATTCCAAGTTCCTTGATAGTCACAACTGTTGATATTTGAATCATCTATTATCTTACCACATTGTATACAGAATATATAATTTTTTTCTGATGGATGCTATATACTACATAAAATGTGTAATTTGCAGGAAGTGAATATTAAGATAGAAAATATTTTACATATAATAAATTTTAAATTCATATCTTCCTATTGTAAATATATCCCAAGTTATCACATCTTCATTTCAAAAGTGGATAATGTATCATGGTTAGGTGGACATAGCAAGGTAATAGTTTTTATAGGTGGACATATTGAAAAAAGTTAAATTTGATAAAACACTCAAAGAGGAATTGGTTAGGCTTGGGATACAAACAATTTTGGTTGGTTTACAGTCATATTTTTCAGTTTCAACTATTTTCTGGAGCAAGTAGCTACTTTTGCCTGAAATTAAATTATTCAATACGGAGGCAGGAAAGTATGACTGGTCACAGAATTATTTAAGCTAAGACCAAAACTTAATTCGACCCCAGTATCAGTTTGGATAGGGACAGGGATTACGTTGCTTTCAATTATCCTTATAATTTTTGTGTTGTAACATCATATCCCTCACTCTGCACTCACTTCTGTATTTCTATGACACTTGTATTGGATTTATTCTACCTGGTGCCTACTGTTTAAACTTTTAGTTATCATCCTCCTCAGTGATTCAACGTTTATTATCTGAAAGGATTTCTCAGGCTAATACTCGCAATTAGTAAATATATTTTCTGAAATTCAAGTTGTTATTTACTCAATAGTATTTTGCCTCTCTAATCTTGTTTTTGTATATTTTTAGTAATAAAACAAAATTTCCTGATTTCAGACATTTTGCAATTTGCACAAGATCATTTGGTTACTAGAGAAGAGATCACTTCTTTCAGCACTTCCAAATAGAATGAATCCATAATAGTTTTATCTTACTTTAATATCACATAAGCCAAGAGTATATTTAAATTAAATTATGCTGAAACCTGGAGAAATTGTTTAAAAGTTAAATTAGTAGTAATTTGTGGAATCGCTAAATTTTGATTGTGTTTGAAATATATTTTTCCAATGTTGCAATTTTGGGTTTTTAATGCATTTTAAATACTGAGGGAGTAATAGCTAGAGTATATATCTAAAGAACTCTACAAATTAGAATCTGCCAAGTAAAAGACCCAATCAAAAAATGGGCATCAAAAATGAATAGACACTTCTCAGAGGATCAAGTACAAATGGCCAACAAATACGTGAAAATAATGTCCAACATCACTAGCAATTAGATTAATACAAATTAAAACAACACTGAGATTCTTTCTTACTCCAGAAAGAATGACTATCATAAAGAAATCAAGGAATGCTAACAAGGCTGCAGGCTGAAAGGACTGCTTCTACATCGTTGGTAGGAATGTAAATTAGTACAACCACTATAGAAATGAAATATGAAGCATGAAAATTTCTCTAAACAACTGAAACTAGAAATTCCATTTGACCAACTTATTCCCCTTCAAATATTTTCCTGAAAGGCATAAAGACATTGTATTACAGCAATGCATGCGTACCCATGTTTATAGCTGCATAATTCATAATAGCTAAAATTTGGAAGTGACCTATATATCTATCAACAAATAAATGGAGAAAGAAAATATGGTATTTATTCAGAATGGAGTACTTCTTTGCCATGAAAGAGAAACTTGAGTCATTTATAGGAAAGTGGATGGCCCTTGAGACCATGATGTTAAATGAAATAAATCAGACACATGTTTAAATAGCTCATGGTTTTTCTCATATGAGAAAACCAAAATATAAATAAAGAGAGAAATAAAAGTTAGATAATAGGAAAAAATGAGATAGATCTTTTGCAAAGGTAAGGGGAATAAGGATGAAGAGAGAGGTCATAGAGAGGGAAAGGGGATTAAAAAATAATTGAGATGGTATTATGTACATGTATGAACTCCTCAAAAGGAATGAAATCATTGTGCACTGCAAATAAAAAAATTTAAAACTGAAAGCAAACAAAAAGTGCTGAGAGAAAATAAGCATTGCTCATTCTGGCACGATTATATGCATTATATGTGTTGCACCGCCTTCCAGCTTCGTTTTGTCCCCAACAAGTATTTCATTTTATGACAGGTGAAACTTGTTTCACTATTTCTTTCCGCCCCTGAAACTGACTAGTTTTTTAATGCAACGTGCTCATACTCATGGAAAAGAGGACATATCTTAATTGCTTTACTACTAGAGAAAGCAAACCAAACCTTCTTATGGAACTTAGTCAATAAAAGCAACAAAGACAATAATATCCAAAGTTGTAACATTGTCTTAGAATTTGCAGATCATATCTGTAAAATTACTCAACTAGAAGATTTGTGAAGTGAAAAATAGCTAAAGTATTTTCCTGTAGTAAAATCTACAACATGCATGTATTTAAATAAACTGTTAGCAGTAGTTGGACACACGTAACACTAAAACTGGGTATCAGGTGATCTTCATGAGGAAAAATTAAGCATGGAGGATGAAGTGAACAAAATTCAAAAAAATAAAACAAAAAGTCTCGCACATACACATGATGACAGGGCATCAGTTCAAGCTGAGATGATCAAAAGAGTTCAAAGTGAACTTTACATGTTTTTGATATAGACAACATGTACATTGAAAATTCAGAGTGGTATTTGTTGGTGAGATATGAGCTTTTGAAATAGCCAATTAAAAAACTTCATGACAATCTAGGAAATGTGTTTGTTTTCATTTTATTTTTAAATTTAACTGATATATAGAAATATAAAAATTGTACACATTAATGGGTTTCTGTGAAATGTTTTGTAAGTGTACATTGTGTAAAATTTAAAACATGTTAAAAGAGTTCCATCTCCTCAAATATTTATCATGTGGCGATCTTTGAAATCCTTTCTTCTAGCTTTCTGAAATGTACAGTGTATTTTTAGAGAAGGAAGTGAAATGATCCTATTTGCTATTTCAAATATCACTCTGACATGAGCAGCTGAAACTAAGGCAACAGTAAAACTAAGGAGAACAAAATAAAATGTTTCAGTTATGCATAAAGTAAGATAAAGACATTCTCTAAGGTATGAATTGGCAAGCAAGAAACTGGGTTATATTTGAGATACATAATTTTTTTGTAACTTTTCATAACAGGCACAATATAGCACAAACCAAGGCTCATTGGTAGAAAATGAAAAATAAGAGCATACAATATGAAATATTATTCAGCTAAAAGTAGAATCCTGTCATTCTCATCAAAGCCAGGCACAGAAAGAAAATACCACACATTTTCATGTATTTGGGGACCCTAAACAAAATTCCTCTCACAGAAGAAAATGGAGTGGTGATCACTAGAAAATGGGAAGGGAAGGGGAGAGGAAGGATGGAGAGAGATGGATAGCAATACCGAAATATAGTTGGATAAGAGAAATTAGTTCTGGTGTTCCAGAGCATAGCAGGGTGACAACAATCAAAACACATCTATGGCAAAATTCAAAAGAACTGGAAATGAATGGTCTAAAATTTTCATCACAGAAATGATGTCTCAGGAGATAGTAACATTAGTTATTTTTATTTGGTCATCATATATTGTACACTTGGATCAAAATATTGTAATGTAACTCATAAAATATCTGTCCATTATTTTTAATCTAAAATAATCATATTTCAGGATAATTTTCTAAGTATAAACAAGAGACAGGTAAAGGATACCCCTTCTTAAAGGATACCCCTTCTTAATAATTGAAGAGTTAGTGTTATTCTTTAAAAATGGAGAATATATGAGCAAGTGGAAGAAACACTAAAACTGAGAACGTTGTGGACTATATAAAATGGTAATATTCGGTAGAGGTTTATAGGTGAATCTTGTGAAAGCGCAAATTAAATTATATATTGTTACTTGCTTAATCTAGGAAGGGCTTCACTTCACTGTACTGAAAAGATAAAAATTTTACAAAAAATTTAGAAGAGATAATTAGAATATTTACTACTCCATATACATCATTATATGTTTGTTAGTTCAGTGAAAAGATTATAAAATCTTTTTGCTACTACATGGTACTGTAGGTAAATACAATGGGCTCTTCTTGTGTACAGTGAGTAAATTTCAACACTTCGTAGAAGATGTCTGCAATCATTAATGGCCCGAAACCTTGAAAATGTTACTCTTTTTTCTGTACTTATCACGTATTGTGGTTATAATTTTTGCACTCGGCTTGAGGCACTAATAGAATATTACTTACATGGATTTCTTTTCCTTTTTTTACAACTTCACACACAAAAGAAAATCATTCTTAACATAGATCTTAGCAACTTTACTACAATATTGTATGCTTTTCCTTTAGTTATCATGTTCAACATTAAAGAAACACTCTACGGCTTTATCTTGGCATGTTAAAATTGCGAGCATCACTCCTCTGGTATTCCCAGGCTATTGATAAATAAAATGAGGATTGCGTGGGTACAACTACAGTGAAATGATCAAACTGATAACTGTGTCTGATACTGATGGAAAACTAGTGTACACAGGGTGAATAGACTGCACAAGGAGATGATTCACATCACAGGTTGGGTAGAGCTGAATGGCATGAGATTTCATCACATTGCTCACAATGGTGCATAATTTAAAACCTACAAAGAAAATGTGGTGTTGCTATAAAATGGAGTACTACTCTGCCATAAAGAATGATAAGCTTGAGATATTTCGAGGTAAATGGATGCATCTTGAGACCATACTCTTAAATGAAATATATTGGACACACATGTTTAAATACTGCATTGTTTCTCTGGTGTGAGAAACTGAAAGTTTAAATAAAGACTAAAATGTATTATATTGGGAAAGGGAAGAAAGTGTCCAAATGAGAAAGGGAAAAAAGGGGGTGGGGGAACAGAGGAACAAGAGAAGTAAAAATTGGAAGGAAAAAATGGAAACAAATCTTTTGTAAATAAGGAAGGAGGAGGGGATGAAGGGAGGGAGGGAAATGGGAAAAAAGAAGCAGTAAGATATATCATGTACAAGTACAAATCTCCTATGATGAATGCTATCACTATGTACATTTAAAATGTACTATTAAAAAAAACCCTACAAACTGTTAATTCTGTAATATTTCACTTAGTATTTTTAGACTGCAGTTGATGGCTAACTAAAACCACAGAAAGTGAAACTGGATATGGAGTGTGGGAGAGACTAGTGTAAGTAGATTTTAAATAGATGTTTAAATTTATAGCATAAATCCCTAGCTAAATAAGTGATTTTCAGTTACTGCCATGCCTATAACTCTTTTGTGAAGAAAATTTAGAGGTAATCTTTCAAAAGAAGTTGACTCTCATGATGTTTATAATTTTACACATAAATGGAAAAATGTTTAGCAGAAGAAGTTGACTCTCATGATGTTTATAATTTTACAATAAATGGAAAAATGTTTAGCATATATAGTGTGGAATACTAGTTAGCCATAGAAAGAATGAAATCAGCATTTGTGACAATATGAGTAGACTTGAACATCATCTTTATTAAGTGAAATATGCCAGGCACAGAGAGATAAGTACTGTATAATCTCACACATATGTGTAATGTAAAAAAAGGAAGTTGATCTCATATAAGTTGAGAGCAGAATGTGGTTAACGGAGTGGGGAGAGTGAGCCTGGATGAGGAAAAGTTAATAAATGGGTGCTAAGTTGGAGTTAGATAGAAGGAATGATTTGGGGTATGAAATTGTATAATTATAGATAGTAATTATAGATAGTAAAAATTATAGATAGTAAAAATTCACTATACATTTCAAAAGCTAGAAGAAAGGTTTATGAGAGTGTTCACTATAAAGAAATAATGAGTATTTGAAGAGATGGATATGTTTAATCTGATTTAAATGCTAGGCAATGCATTGAAGCATTACGTTTTTGTTTTTTTATTTTTAAAATTAATTTTATTGGTACATCTTATATATACATAATGATAACATTCATCATAGTGAACTTGTCCCTGTACATATCTTGATTTTTCTTTTTTTTCCATTCCTCTCCCCTTTCTTTCACACCCTCTTCCCCTTGTTAACAAAACCTTTGTTTCCATTTTTTCCTCCCTATTCTCTTTTTTTTCCCTTCCTTCATTTCCCCCTTTCCACCCCCTTGTACTCCTTCCTATTTGAATAATTTCTTCCTACTTCACTATATCTACTGTACACTTTGGTCCTAGAAGTGTATTTACCCTTTCAGCTTCTCACACCAGAGAAACAATGCTATATCTAAACATGTGTGTCCAATTTATTTCACTTAAGAATACGGTCTCAGGGTATTCTTGTATTTTTTGTAGTCTGGATCTGTGAACAGGTTCAAAAAATCACTCCTTAGATTAGTTTATGTTCTATGACAAATGGCAATGTTATAGTCGTTTAAGAGATTACACACACACACACACACACACACACGTGCACACACACACACCCCTCCATTTTCACATACTAGAGAGATATGAGAAGTTAGAAGGGTGATCTTCTCATAGCCTAGAAGAAAGTAAAGAGTCATACTGTGAACTCCTTATGGGGGCCATGTGGCCAGGAGCTAGGGGTAGCCTCTAAAAGCTAAATATTGCCCATAGACAAAATCTAACAAGAATACAAATATGTTAGTCATACAGTACAAGGATGTTAATTACACCAACAGCTGTTGAGCTTGAATAGTACTCTGAGCCTCTAATCTGTATTGAAACTCCAGCGACATCTTGATTTCAATCTGGTAATCTGAGCAGAGTTCTTAGATATACCACACTCCAAATCCCAACCCTGGAGACTCTGAGATAACAAATCTGTGTTGTTTTAAGACAAAATTTAAAACAATAAAATTTTTTTAAAAATGAAATGTACCCATGATTTTACGTGAAATTGTGCAGATATATTTATATGTATTGAAACATATAAAAAAGAAGATTAAGCATGTTCTTGTTGTTTATCTTATGCTGGGTAAATTTAAGTGTATTTAATTTACAACAATCATTTTACATCCTTGTATAACCTATCTCACTCATTTTATAAATTTTCTTATTCATAGGCCTAACAGAAATTTTCTGCAATGATATGAAGATGACTTTTCAAAAAAACATTTCAGCCTTTCTTACTCCTATTTTAATCTGTTATCTTTTTAATTCAGATGTGGTCAATAATGTTTGCTAGTTCTTAACATATAGGTTGCTTCTAGTTTATGGTCATTACGAAAGATAGACATTCACATATACTGTCATTGGCCAATAAGTGTAGATTACTAAAATAATGACAAGGGAAAAACATAAAATAGGAAGAGCAAGTGAAAATTTGGTCAACACTTTAAAAGAAATTTTGTGAGTAAATTAAAAAAAATTTAGTATCTTTTCTAGAACGGACTAAATTAATTAAACAGCAAGGAGAAATGAACACTATCAACTTTGAAATAATTACTGAAAATTATAAAATAATAAGAAAATTACTCCTATTTTCTTTCCTTTAGAAAACCAACTCCTGTGTGACTTTCCTTTATTCTGAAACTCATTCACAGAGCGTGTATTTAAAAACTACTATGTACGAAGCATCATAATAAGTACAGAAATGTCAAACACGAAGATCTATCCCTGAGGAGTGAGGAGCTCCTTGCTTGATGTTGAGGACATTTAGATCGCATATTATGTATGAAATATAATCATATAATTATCAGAGAGTTATATTTAAAGATTACTACAAAATAAAAATAAATCTTGATTAGATAAAAGATCACTTTTATTTAGCTAAAATTGGCATTTGAAATGGCTTATAGTTGTGTTTTACCAAACAGTGGGTGCTTATAGATTTTTCAGCAGAGATCATTCTGAACACAAGCCGCAGACCTGCAGCTGTATGCAGGAGTGTGAGGGTGCTCGTGTGCCAGAATATATTACCCAACTGTGTGTGTACAGAGAGGAGAAATGAGGAAGAGGGATTGAGTGCAGATTGGGGCACAAAGGCAAGAGGGAATTAGCAAAGACTAATCATGATCAAAGTACTTCTCAAGAATTTGAAAAAGCTGCTTTCTTGCTCCACCAGCAATACTACAGGGCCTCCAACTTCAGATTTTGTTTTCTTAAAAAGTATTTCTGCTCACTTACTATTATTTTAGGCCTTTCAAGATAGATTAAATTTTATCGTGAATATAAGGTTGGCTATTGTGTTTAGCTATGTGATAATGATTTTCACACTTAGGCAGCTAGTAGATTTGCATTCACAAACACCACTCAATATCAAATCTAGTTGGTCCAAAGAAATTACTCAACTAAGCATCTAAAAGAGGCAAAACATAGTTGCAAATTATGTGTTCCAACAAGAAATGAATGAGTATTTCATGTATGGTCTTTAAAATTCAGTGAGTCCAGTCTGGGAGTTTTGCCTAAGAAACATTACTTTTTACAGAGTGTTTCTTGTTTGCAACGATTCACCGTTGGGGACTAAAACTCAGGTGATATGTTGATTTAGCGTGCCAGTCATTCAGTCTTTTTGAGGCAAATATTTGCTCAGTCCCTGACACTGTGTAGAGCTAGTAGGGAAAAGAACCTATACTTCATCTCTTTTTTCTTTTTCTGTAAAATTATACAAAATGTACCTCAATAAGAAGTTGAAGACTGTCTTTCCAACACAAGAGAAATTAGACAAAAGTTATCCTCACACAACTCAAAAGGTCCGAGTAATAGAGCTAAAATTATCATCTTGTTATTTTATAGATAAACTGTTTCTCTGATCACTTGTACATGAATCCACACAAGAATGACTTTGGCAAATTTAACTCATTCCATTCTTTCACACAGTAAAGCATAGGTTTATATAATATGGACCTTTTTTTAAAATCCTAGCATCTAGAAATTTACTGTATTTAAGAACTGGTTAACTTTGTGTAGGTTACACTTCTCCACTAAAGGTATATTTTAACATGCGAAGATGCTTAATCACAGGTATTTTCTGGCATCAGAAAAAGAGAAAAGAAAATAAATAACCTATGTCACAGTATAAAAGCATAGTCATTTGATTATGGGCATTTAACAAATAAACATTTGATTGGCTTTCTTAGCTGAGGAAATATGACCGCAATCCTAACTCTGCTTGTCTTCTATAAAGGTGGATGATGGACAAGGTGGCTCAGCCATGTCGCCACAGCAGAGCTCTCTCGGAAGCTTGCAGAGCACGGGCATCTATCCCACTGAGTCTCAGTTTTCCAAATATATCAAGAGAAAGATACAGTTTTGAATTTTTATTTTATATTATAAATATAACATGGAATCTCAGATATAAGTATTCCCTCATCTCTCTTCTCATACAAATAATAATATACTGTAGTGTGACAGTAGTTGCAGACTGAAAAATTCTAGAATTAAAAGAATGCAACCATGTTGCTCACTGTCTTTGGTTTCCTAAAAGTGAGCTAGATATATCTAGCCAGGGCAGCCTTCCTACACATTTGATGTCTATTAATGCTTGTAAATTTTTTTAAATATTTAGCAAATTTTAGTAAGCGGAATCACCCGGGCAGGGGTGAAAATGGGGCAAGTTCAGCATTCTAGGGATGATCATAATGAGAGTAAGAGGTACTGCACGTCAGGGACAGACGCGAGCTCAAAAGAACACAGTTTACTCAGAGTTCATTTACATATATATTAAATATATATTGCTACTTGGGAGATAATCACAGTTTTCAATATTTATAGTTTAGAATCAATGGCAACATCACTTGCTTTGTATGGTGCCAGGGCAAAACTGCTAATTAGGTTGAGTATTCTCAAATTAGTTTTATTTCACTGACTAGCTGGAAGATAATTAGAATATGCATGACAGAATGAAAGCACTAATACTTGTGAGACATCTAATGTTGAAAGAGTGAAAAACAAGAAACAAGCGGGGACAAAGGAAGTGAGAGTGCCATAACCCACATTTTTGCAGCAACATAATCATAACCACAGCCATGAAACACACATCATTCAACACTTATAGTAAAAGAACAATGATTCTACTTTGCCTCTAAGCTCCAAACACATGGTGATACCATCACTAAAAATTAGGACCTCATGGTAAAATCTGGAGTTACCTACAACTTTGTATTTAAACTTTGCTTCCACTACTTACTAGATGTATAGTGTTGGTTAAGTTGTTTCTTTCTTAAAGCCTCAGTTGTTTCATATGTGAAATGGAGGTATCACCAGTAGCTAATTCATATGATTATTCTGATAGTTAAATTAACAAATTCCTATAAGAGATTTATCATTGAAATTAGTAAATAGTAGTACTGAATTAATGTGACCTCAGTGTTATGCTCTAAATAAAATACATTCAATTTTATTTAATGTTTGTCTTATTGATTGTATTTATTATATGCTTGCTTGTTTTAACTGGTTTTCTATAACCATATGACTTTAGTAAATAGGAATAAAATAGAATAATCATTACATACTCTTTGGTTATTAGGAAATTGGAAATTTATTTTATAACCATTGTGATACTTCCTCAGGCTTTGAAAAGTTATGAAGACATTCATTGTTGTATAGTAATGACTGTTATAAGCAATAAATGTGGATACCATGTAAGAATCTATGCAAGATGATTCAATGATTTTAGACAAGAATATTGTGTTATCTACTTCGAGAATATAATTATATGCATTTAATCATAGTAAAAAATTGGAGAAACTAGGCTAACAGATCTCTATTAGAAAATAGCTGCAATAGGAATGTAAAATAATCTTATTCAATCTTAGGAGAAATGTGGAATTTGTTTGAGATCACAGAAGATGAATAGCTTTACTTAAATAGGCATACAGAACTGTAAAGTTATACACAGACAATTTGAATTCTGAAGGTAAACGGTACGTGTTTAATGCAGATACCTCTATAAGAAGAAACCAAACACATGGAGGCTATCAGTAACTGGCCATCAACTTGCAGCAAAGATGGGAATATAAGAGCATGAATCCTTAGAGAGCATTTCATTCACTGCAAAGAAAAAGCACCGCCCCAGCTTCACAAGACAAACTCACAAACTCTGGAAAAAACGCTGACAGACAGCAATGAAACTAGAACAAGTCACAGTATATCCAGCAATTAATTCACAACAGTAAACAGTTTGTACTTTTTGATAAATTAAAATGCATAGAGCATAAGAAAAAATTTCTGAAGACCTCTGCTAAGACGGTACAGTTTGAATGTTCAACAGTGGAGCAGACATGAAGGAACAAGGCAGATTCCATACAGAATGGCAGGGGTGGTCAGCCATTTTCTGTAGAATTTAGTAGCTTCCTTACTACGTATAACAATGTCTTGGAATGAGGCTTAGCAGTAAAACAATACATAATAAAAGAAAGTAATTCCCTGTGCTATTGGTCAATAATAAGCAATCTGCTGAAACTGGAAAAAAAAAGTAAATAAATATCCTGCAAAAGTATGAATTTTAAGTGTATATTACCTACAGCTTATGAGAACTATAAAGTGAACACAGTATGAAAATTGTTAAAATACCTAAACTTCCTGGCAACAAACTCTAAACTAGCTTCTACTGATACTTTTAGGTGTTTGTGTTGAGAAGACACTAGCATTTAGGTAAGCGAATATGAGCTTGTGCATGTGAAATCCTGGACATAATAAAAACAGTTGAATAAATTGATGAAAATGTAATATAAAATAAACACAGCCACAATTTATTTCATAAAAATGGTACTGATAATTTTATCAGTAAATTAAAATTCTTTTTTAAAAACATGCATTCTACTATAAATATCACCACACAGAAAAATCATATAATCACATTTAATATTATTGTGACAAAAACCAGCAAGAAAAATTATGCATAAATATGGCAAAATCTGAGTCAATTATTTAAAATAAAGCTAAATTAAAATAAGCAGAAGTGGAAGTTACAAGATTTTTTTAAATTACAGTATAATAATAAAGATCTAAAGTATAATACAGTATAATAATAAAGTAAGAAACTAAATCAAATTTTTTAAACAGGAGGAAAAGACCTGTCCTATCAGTTTTAATGAGGTAGAACAAAGTCATCATAATATAAAAAATGAGATCATTAAAATAGAAATAACATCTCAGAGACCAAACACAGTGTCTATACTGATTAGAATTTAAAGAAAGTAACATTTTATACCTTGTATTAGAGAAAACTTGCACATAAAGAAAAAATTGGATGACAACTATCTTAGTCTGTTTTGTGTTACCATAACAGAACACCTAACACTGGATGAACATAAAGAAAAGAGAATTAATTGGATCACAATTCTGGTGGCTGGAAAGTCCAAACAGCATGGGGCTGCATCTAGGGAGGGTGTCCTGGCCTCATCACAATGTGGTAGAGAAGCAAAAGGTAAAGAGGGCACATGAAAAAGAGAGGAACGATGTGAGGTGGCCTTATTTTGTAGCAACTTGCTCTTCTTGTAACTGATCCATTCTTAAGAGACCTAGCCACGCTCACAGGGCAGTCATCTATCCCTGCTGGAAATGACCTCACCATGACCAAGAACACCCTTTTTAAAGACACCACAACCTCAAAACTGCTACTCTGGACACCAAGCCTCAACATGAGTTTTGGTGGGGACGTGCTGCATTTAAAACACAGCAGCTATTCAAATTGTTAGGACATTTATAGATTAGAAATAAAGAGAATAAAAAATTAAATTTCCACATTCGAAAAATAAAATTATGCAAATATAAATATGTACTGTATATCTATTTAGAATCTATGTGGCATAATAGTATGGAAATTTTTTAAAAGGCTGTAGGAAAAGGATAAATTCAAGAATACATTATTAAAATTCCGTATTTCTGTACACAAGTAATGTTTAAATGAAAGCCAACAGATAAGTAATTGCAAGCTCTATTTGTGATGCACAAAATAAACAAACACCAAAACAAGATGACTGGAGATATTCATACGTCACCTAGAACATGTTAGTAACAGAAAAAATATGGCTAGGTAATTCTCATAATTGGAAACTTCAGTGATAGCGAGTATATGAAGAAATTTTCAAATAATTAGGAAAGGGAGAAATAAAATTTAAAGCAACGGGAAGATACCGTTTTCCCCTATCACACTTATAATATTTCCAACTGACCGATGCCAGTCTTATAGAAAACAGGAGTGACACTCTATCACTGTGACTATACGCCATCAGCTTGAAGCATGTCATAGTTCTAATCTACATACATGGGAAGGAATTAGAGACAGAAAAGAATGGCAGAGGAGAAGAAACACCGCGGGTCACCTTGGTATTTGTCTACCACAGTCTGCCCTGTGGCCCCTGATGATTACATGCAAAATATATTAACTCTTTCCCTCAATTCCCAAGTGCAGTGGCCAGTTTGAAGAGGCGAATTAGACAAACTAGCCTCTAGTTAGTCAAGACACTACTTTCGGAACTTTATAGATATGATTAATGTCTAAAATCAGGAGAATTTTGTAAAAGGTTAGACTACACTAGGTCCTGATTTGATTAGCTGTCTCACCACGAAAGCAGAACTGAAGATTGACTGCAGAAGAAATCCTGCTGAAGGAGGGTTAGGGGATTCCTGAGAACCCCAGCCATCCCTGAAATGTGGATGTATCTAAACTAGACTCACATACACACAATCCGATTTCTTCCTATGACTCTGTGTATATATACACACACTTACATATCCTACTTGTTCTGTTTTACTGACTCATCCTCTAAGATTCTTATTATACTATAGCTTTAGTTGAGAGATCAAAACATTTTTATCTAAATGGCATCGAGGTTCTGATGAATCTTTGAGTTTTAAATTACTATGTACAATTCCTGGGACAAATTCCTTTGCCATTTTTGGACTTAAGGAATGAAAGTGGCAAGCTCTGTTCTCAACACAGACAGAAATTAGATAATAACTATATAGTTGATAAAGTGAATGAGAAGGTATTTCCTACGATAACCACTTTAGTCATTAACTGAACAATAATTTCTTTTCTCTTTTCTCTCTCTCTTTCTCCCTCTCTCCCTCCCTGCCTCTCTCTCTCTGTCTCTCTGTCTGTCTCTTTCTGTCTCTGTTTCTGTTTCTCTCCCTCTGTTTCTATTTTCTCTCTCTCATTCTCTGATGTACCCTCAATTAGAGAACTTTTTTTTAAATTTGTAGTTAAGAGCTCACTTGACACTAAGTCATATTTTATTTATCTTTATTTACCAGAAGTCTCTTATCTATTCTGTGGTTTGAGGTTGTAGATACATGTTCAAAATTTGTATGGAAGTTATACTGTCTTTCTATTTCTCATTTACTTTGGAGATCCAGTTTTCCAACAGAGAAAAACATATGAATTTGTTTATATTGTTCTGAAATAAAACCTTAAATCTGGTGCTTAAATTCTGGAAAAATAAGAAGAGATTAGGCAAATATGCAAGAAAGACAACATCATTTTAGGTGACTTACAGTCTTAGAAAAAGAGCTCTAAGCAAAATTAATAAACTAAAAACAAAATAATGTAACACTACGAAGAATATCTGCATCAAAATTTTTGCAAGTAAACAGTATTAGAGAAATAAATATTTCTGAAATAAAGACAATGTAAAGTACACTCAAGGAACACAGCATGTTCTGATAAAATCAACAAAATAGAAACACACTGAGTATTGTTGTTGTTAATTTGAAAGAATTTACAGAACCTCACTTTAGTGAGAGGGCTCTATGGAATTTTAGCATGTGTTTTCCTTTCATCTGGGATCTTTAAGAGCTACAGAAAGCTTAAGCAGTGTAACAATTCTCCTTAAAGGACAGTACGCTGATTTGTGTGTAGGTGAGAACTAACAGTGATGGCAGAAAGAAAGTTCTTATCTTTCAATTTCCCTTTTGAGCACACTCATAGCTATTTTTGCTCATTTTTATGCTCCACGACGATTTTTAGACAAAAAAAAAAAATATAACAGTTGTACCAAGTCCTGGTAACTCTGACTAAAATATATAACTTTGAATGTTTAAAGTGAGAGTATATATTTTTAAATCATGATGAAGTTTTCTTGGCCTTTAAATTTCCCATAGGAGAAGCTATAACCTCAAGACTTCAGAGTGAGCTATAGATTTAGTCTATGAGAGTGTAATTCCACTTAGCTTTGGAAAAATTCCATTTTTCCTACTTTTATTTTAAAAGGAAGACTATCATCTTGGGAGGCTGAGACCAGAAGATTGCTTAGTTCAAGGCTGGCCCGAGCTACACTATGAGACCCTGTGCCAAAACACAAAACAAACAAAACTAGAAGAAGGAGAAGGAGAACGAAGAAGGAAGAAGGCAGAAAAGAAGAAGAAAAAGAAGGTCATTCCAGAACATGACTGGTAAAGTACTGTGAGTTGTGTTGAACTGCAGGATAATTCACTCTCACTTCCTCTTTCCTCAGCTCACGGCAGTGTAGGAAGGCTCCTGAAGAGACTAACAAGGAAGTTGCAGCTCAAGTCTGCTTATGTGTCTGGTTTCTTTCACTATATTCGAATATACAAACTTCCAGTATATTCCATTTTTAATGAATTTAGAATATAAAGATTAGATAATGATAAACGAAAAACAAGTGCTATGATAAAAATATAGACATGAGAGCAGGCTAGAACAGAAGAAGCAGAAGTACATTAGATTGGCACTTGTGCTATTGTTAGGTTACATTTAATAGGCAGAGAATTGAAACGAACATGATAAATTGAAAGAATGTTATAAATGTATGCTTTCAGTGATGGGTAATCATTCCTGTCTACTTTTTGGAACACAAATTGAGTCAGATTGTCCACAGTGTTGTATGTTTAAAGGAAGGTTTTGGGACACAAATCTGAAGTGTTAGGAAGGGCTTAGATTGACATTGATGAAAATCAAAAAAAGAAAGGAATATCTGCTCATAGAGGAAAACATTCAGGTAAAAATTCTGCTCTGTATGAAAGGCAAGTTTGCCTCCTACGGGAATCTTAGAGCCAAGAAACAAGACTGACGTGACACAGGAACCAGCGCAATCTGGTGATGAACTTCCCATGTGCAAAGCCTTGCTCTGGGCTGTCCTTGCTGACAGTAAGCAAATTAGTGAACATTCCTTTTCCTATTTCTTTGTCACTAAAATGGGCTAAAGATAATATTAATCCAGAAGTTTTTCTGATACTTTAAAAAAAGAATGATTAATTCTCATAAAACCCAAACATTTCTGGACAATAGTAATTGGTTTGTAAATTATTATTATTATTATTATTATTATTATTATTATTATTATTATTATTATTATTATTATTATTTTGGTGCCAGGGATCAAACCCAGGACCTTGTGCTTGCTAGGCAAGCACTCTGACCACTGAGCTAAATCCCCAGCCTGGTTTGTAAATATTAAGCCATATTTGTACTTCTATTATCATTGTTGCTGTGCTGTCTACTGAACATCCTCAGAGAGAAAGGGCCATCACAGCACTTCTCTACTTCAGTGACCCGCATCCGTACAACTCCTTCTTAGCTCTTGTCTACTCAGCTGAGAACTCACTACAACACATTTACTATCTTACCCTCATCAGTTTTGGTCACTTGCTATGAATGCAGAACATAATTGTACAATAACAATAAAACTCATTTTATCAAGTTCTTGAAGGTTGTAATTTTAAAAGTAATATCCATTTTGTTGGTTTTCTTCAAACAAGAGTTCATTGTTCTTTGGCATCCTACAACTAATAAAAAAGCCTGCAGGGACTCTTTCTCTAGTGAAAATGGAGCCTTTATTTCATCAATATGTATTCACTTTGTGCTCAAATATGCTTTCCTAATAGAACCATGTAATTCGTTTCTAAAACTTAATTCTCTTTCATTTCTCTAATGTATTTAAATGAAACAAAAATTTTAGTCATTGTCTTGGATAAACAAACTTTCTCAAAGCTATTTATGATAAATGTATTGAACAAATAAAAATCTTTGCTCTTTTTGAAGTGCATTGTAGTAATCAGCATAACTTTAAATATGATTGACACAATCACATTGAGATGTCCTGACTTTTTTCTGTATTCCCTGTCTCTCGGATTATGTACCTAAAAGCTTTTCTATATTGCATTAATCTTTCCCCCACCTGAATCCAAAACTCTATAGCTCCTATCACAATTGGCTTCCATCAATAATAATAAGGACACAAAGAAAGGATTAGGATAATAGGCTGAGAACGAAAGACAGGCAGAATAATCATCAAGAACTAAAATTCCTGTTTATTTTTGCATGTTGGCGATAACAATTGGGAGACCAACAAAGAAAACAGATGAGAAGCAGTTTAAGCTACAATATAGATACATAAATAGAAAGCTTTTCATACTATATCTATATTAAATGCAATTGGAAATTGTCTATGTAGTACTAGTTTGTTTATAAAATATATTTTTAAAATTTTCCCTTTAGAATTTCATCATAATAAGTTCAGGAACTCCTCAGACAATACCTGGTATGATAGTTTTTTTGTTTTGGTTTGGTTTGGTTTTTGTTTTCCAAATGAAGTAGTAAATGAAACAAATGTGCTAGATATATTTTTCTAAATATTAAAATATATTTATTTTATTTATCTTTTATAACAAAACTTACAAAAATTGCTTAAGTATTATTTCAATTACACTGAGATTAGTTAAATTCTGTAATAATTTTCTCCAAATTTTATTACGAAGCAGGGGATTTTCTTTTCTGATGCAAAAAGCCAATTGCACACACACACATACCATTCTTCAGAAGTCATGATCTACGGTAATTTACTTTATTTTTTATCTGCTTATCTGATGTAGATTCCAATGTCAATGGATTTGGGGTTCATTTTGGAGTAATTTAATGGTTGGATCGCAAAAGGAAATTATCATTCCCTTGAATGACAATTAGGATAAATAACAGTTTTTATTCAAAACATCTAACAAAACTTGTCCCCCAAATTATGTGTATGTCATTATTTTCTAACCATGTGTTAAACATCAGACAACCCTCTTAAATTTTTACGAATACACATAGAAATTTGACACAGGTAGGAGCTGACATAGATATAAGTAATTATGAGAAGTAAATCCCTGGATCATCATTTACTAACTTGGTGACCTGCAGAAAGTCACTCAATATCTCCAATAATAAGACTAAATTAAGACTAGTGTTGTTGTCAAAGTCAATACTTTATTGCCAAGGAACCCAATATGACATGTGAGCCAAATATCATTATTTTTAGTAATTATCATCAGGCGACTGCAAGACTCACGGGGATGCATGATTAAGTAGAGACGAGGACAAGAAAAAGGAGATCGATCAACAATGTCCAGCAAGTTTTATGATGTGGGAAGAGGTAAATGTTGTGACTATACTTATTTTCTTCTGTGGGAAAAGATAAAACCTGGTAATCTGTCGTAAAACACAATCAAACCTACATTATATCATATAAGCATATTTCATGGACATTCTTAGTTTTTAGAGAAATGTTAACTAAATGCAAACTTCATTTTTAAAATTAAAAGATACTTTTTCACAGAGATATTGCCACATGAACCTTAATTTCTTTGGGGTATATATAATTTATGTAATATAAAATGATCTTACTTTGATTTTCACAAGAACAAGATATAACAAACACAATGCTCTAATTCTTTTTGTTCACCATATTAAAAGAAATAATCATAAATTCTGTAGTATCAAATTTGACCAGTCAATGCTCATATAGTCTTCTCATATCTTAGTTGATAGTTTTAAAGCTAAATTTCCCTCTCTGTAGCATTCCACAACTCGGAATATGGCAAAATTTACATATTTCTTATTTTGTCTTTTCATTATGAATAGTGAATAACACACTGATACCTCTTATCTAGAGGACTAATACTTTTAACCAAGTATCTTTCCTCAGAAGTCAGCTAAATTACCTGGACACCAATGACTATCTCTCTTTCTTTTTTGTATCTATTTATTTATATCCAATTTTTATCCATATCATACCAAAGTTGATGTTTTCTGAAGTAGTCACATTTTTGATAAACAAAATACACTCAGTAATAAACAATTGTTGATCACCGTGTGAAGTAGTAAATAGATTGTGCTAAAGAAGAAAATTACAAAGTAAAGTGTAATTTCACCACCATACAGGGAAAAGCAAAAAGAAAAATCTAATATACAGCTAAAAAGTTCTTCCAAGGTTTCTATATAAAAGTTTTTCTTTCATACTACACTGCTGTCCATTGGTCTTCTTTAAAGTGATTACCTGAATTAAAAAAATATTTCCAACCTAACACTTTGCATTTTTAAAGTAGAATCTATCTTAGAGCAAAATTTCAGTGGTAGATTTCTTTTGTAAAACATTTCAAAATGTAGAAAAAATATGTTACATTTTGTGCGAAATGATTTGAAAATCATATCACAGGGACTTTCATAGTAATGTTTAGTTGATTTATAATTTATAGAATGTAAATATGCCCCGAAGTGTTCAGTTTCTTGAGACTTGACAAACATATGGTTCCATGTAACCACCAAAAAATATATATATATATATATATTCTCAACACTCAAAATGTTCTCTCAATCCTCCTACTAATCTGACTTTCTTTCTTCAGTGTGAACCAGTGAAAGCTCATTTTGCTCAATGTAACATTTGTAAGATTTGCCCCTCTTTTTTCACTTTAACAATATTTCCTTTTTATTGTTAAGTAGTATGACATTATAAATGTATCACAATTTGTTTTTCATTCACTATCAATGTACAGTTTGGCACTATTTCCAATTAAAATGTTGAGAACTTTCTTGTATGAGACTTTGTGGGGACATATTTACTATTTTTCTTTTAAAAATGCCTAAATGGTATTTTATGTGCATGACCAAAATAATTAAATCATTAATTTTCAAAAGTGGTACTATTTTATAATTCTGCAAGCAATGTGTGAGAGTTCCAATTCCACATTCTTACCAACACGTTATCAATTTTTTAAATTTATCAAGATAATTGACCTTACAAAAAGTATTATAAAGCACATAACATCATCATTTGATACAATTAATTTTTGTCATTCTTAACTTTAAAATATACTTTAAAATATAATAATTATTATTATTATCCCTTAAGTATTTCAATTTTATCTTTCTTAGTGTTTGCTCCTCTCAGAAATGTCATTCATTAGAGGATAATATGGTTATGGTAATGTGAAATTTGACTATTTTTGCAATGTCTTTTTTGTAACACATATGTTTCCATTTGAATATACGTTGCATCCATTAATATTTAATAATCAAATGAATAATAAATGAAATAATTAGCTTAAATTAGTTACAAAGGATTCGTGATAGCATTACATAAATATTTCATAAGAAATTAAAATGAAGTTCACATCTTAATTACATGCCATAATGACATCATTTCAAAAATAAAAGTAAATTTGAAGTCAAATTATACAGCAGAATATTTAGATCCTTTATATCGCTGCATTGTTAAATATATGCTTTGATATTAATAGAGGATCTGAATTTGCTAACTAATAATTCCAATACCTCGTGTAAAATCCATTTGAACTGATACCAAATATTTCGTGACTCTGATAAATGCAATAAGAGAAAACAAAATATCACATGTGGCTTTCTATAAGTGAATGGGGAAAATATGAAGTAGGGCAAAAGAGGCCAAAGAACTTCCTTATCACTTACAATTTATATTATATGTTTAGGATATAGTGATCAGTCAATTTAGAGCTGAACAAACACTTGAATAAAGCATCATACAAGTATCATCTTTGTGATTATAATAATAATATAACTTCTTATGATTTGGATTTAAAATGTCTCCCAGAAGTCTTGTGTTTTCAAAAGTGGGCCTTTTGGAAGATGATTAGATCATGAGATACTAAATTTTTCAATGGACTAACAACTGATGGCTTCATAGCTTAATGTGTTGTTAGGAGAAGGCTGGCGGAGGGGTCACTGTTGGCATCATGGAAAAGGATATGTTCTTGACCCTGTCCTGTCCCCCTGTCTCTCTTGTGTTATCTCTGCTTCCAGATGAAGTGGGGTGAGCGGCTTTCCTCTGCTGTGTTGTCCACCATGATGCTGCTTTTGGGCCAGCTGATCATGGACCAGAACCTCTCCAACTCTGAGCCAGTACATCCTTCATCCTTTAAGTTGTATATGTCAGGTATTTTGTCGCAGTGAAGAAAAACTGACTAATGCACACCTAGAAAATAACACCTCTTTCATTTTAGCGTTCTTAAGGGTTAAGGTTTTAATTTGTACTTCTTCTACCCTCCTCATCAGAAAATTGCCTCTCATGTACACACTGTTTAATCTTATGATTTATTATATTTTACTACCTTTTACTATTAATTATCAATTTATTTTATAAATACTTATTCCCCAAAATTATTTATTTTTCTTTTTGCATTCATAATATTATTTAGAATAAGGTCTTATACATGGGGGTAAAATCATATTTACATTGTTAACAAAATATAGAACACTTTGCTATTCTTTGTTGTGAAAAGGCAAGACAGAAATATTACTAGAGGTCAACACTTTGGGTTGGAATACGTTTTGGTAATGTCTATGAATAGAAAATAAAAAAGCAGATAAAAAAATAAAGCCTTAAAATGCAAACGATGTAAAATATTTAGAAGATCGTCAGAGTGAAGCCCGAAGAATTCCAATGGGTCAAAATTCATTCTCATAAGAGTTTTCTGCTATATGAAGTATTCAAAATATGAATGGAGCTGCCTCACTTTAGCAAAATAAGAATCCATCAACTAGGTACCATTTTTTTAAAATTAGAAATTGAAATTCCTAAACTGAGCTGCAATTTGTACAATTTTTAATGTAACTTTCATTTAATTGCTCTATTTTCTAATTGGCATCAAGGAGAAAAACAGGTCTTAAAATATTTGCATCTCTTATAATCTGAATTTCTTTGTTTTATACATATAAGAGCTATATGAATTTGGACCAAAAGATAACCTCATAGTTCAACTATTTCAGAGATCTGGTGTACACAAATTTTATATCAGCCTATATCAGTGTTCTAACTGCATCATAGACTGCTGGCCAAAAGGGATACATTCAGAGAAATGCATCAGCTGGCGATTTCATCTTTGTGCGAACGTCATAGAGTGTGCTCACACAAACTACAACAGCTATGATGACACTGGGCAGTACAGTATGAGACTGCTCTCTTTCATGTTCCAGTGGACTGGAAAAAAATTATGTAGGGCATGATTGCACATACAGATGAATAAAGTCAACCTTCATGCTAAAATAACGGTTTTTGTTTTCCCTACTTTACACTATTTTTTAAAAGAGTAGAGTCTTTGTGTAGCATGCACCAGGCCCTGTCTGTTCCCAGTATGTAGACACACACACATACATACACGACATGCTTGAAATAATTAGTGAATACTTAAATTAAAATAAAAAACACAGTAAGATTTGCATTGTCCCCCTCAAACTACTCCCCTTTGCTTCACACACATTTATCTCATTTTTGTTTTCATTTTCCAAAGCAGTTCCAAAAGTCCTCTTTAATGAATGCCTTGGTGCAACTAAAAATATGGTGAATGATGATGCTTGCTTGTGCCATCTAATAGAAAGGCAGCTCCTAAAAATACCAGAGTGCCTCCCCATCCATCTTACTCACTGGATCTCAAACTGTGACTTCTGGCTCTTCCCTAAATTCTAAATGCCTATAAAAGGTAAAGGTATTGAATTGATTCAGGATGTTGAGGCATCCCAACTAAAAATACTCTCAAAAAAGGACTTCCAAAAGTGCTTCAGAGAGTAGCAAGAACAATAGAATAAGTGCATTCAAAGTCAGGGGAAGTATTTTGAGAAGTAATGGAAATGCGATTTTTAAAGTAAAAATTGTTTTTTAAATATCCATCATATTTGTTGAAAGTTGCGATCATAAAATATGGTGAATGTTTAAATTTTAAAACAATTATTATAGTAGTACAAATAAAAGTAATACAAAATATCACCTTGATGGTGGAGTTTTAAAATTTATTCGTACTAGTATACGTTTGTGCTACACGGTTACATTCATCACAGGGGACTTGGTACATGTACATAAAACAACTTAATTACTTTTCATTCTACTTTCACATATCATCCTCCCCTTTCCTCCATTTCTTGACTTCATTCCCATTTGCAAAAGGTCTATCTCAACTCTTTTTATCTGTCTTTGACTCTTTTAATTGTATATATATGTACTTTGGGTCTGTTATAAGAGAAACCATGTGATATTTAAACTTCCATGTCTGATTTATTTAACATTATTATCTCAGAGTTCATCCATGTTCCAACAAATGACTGAAATTTATCTTCCTTTGATTTGTATCTTGATTGACACTCTCTGTACAAGGGGAAGTGGGTGATTTTCATTGAAGACTCTAAACCTTGGTATTAAGAGCATAAGCATAGACCCATGTTTCATCTCCAATGATGAAATTTCTTTAAAACCCAGAATCTGAAGGGATGTGATCACACCACTCCAATGATATTGAGAAAAGTTCATTTTAATTTGGTGTCTTTGTTCCCTGATGTATGGCACACTTTAAAATGTACATTCTCTCAACTGTATCTCACACCTAACTCACTTCACCAAACAAGTTGAAACTTTTCGCACACTACTAATAAGGTTCAACTTTTTACTTCTTATATTGAAGATCTCATACTGAAGATGTGTGTGTGTGTGTATGTGTGTGTGTGTATGTAATCACTTGCATTTTAGTCATGGTTACTTGGAAATAAAGGTACTCATTTTAAGGCAATTTTATATAATGGATCCTGCTGATAATATTTTGGGAAGGGTTTGGACTTTAGAATTAGAATTTTTTAAAATTATCTTCTCATTAATTAATATATTTTCAGGGAGAAACTCAATTTTTCACATCATGTATATATTGAAACATTCATTTGCATGTCTATGTTAGTCAGGGTTCACCAGAGAAACATTAACAGTAGGAAACACAAGACTATGGAGACTAAGTGCTATAATCTGTCTTCTGCAACTCTGGGAAACAGGAAGTTCAGTGTCATAATTTTCAAGTCTTAGAGCTGGGGAGCCAACGGTTGAGTTTCCAGTTGCAGACTGAAGTTCTGGGAATCTGGGACACTGAAGGCGGGAGAGTAATAGCTCAGTGAGTCAGGCACAGAGGGAATCAACCTACCTCTCTCTCCCTCTTTTTCTCTCTCTTTCTCTTTCTCTCTCTCCTCCCCCGCCCCCAGTGGGTGTGCATGTGTGTCCTACTATTTAGGTCCTCAGTGTTTTGCATTGTGCCGAATGATACTGAGGAAGTGCATTTGCTTTACTTGGTCTACTTATTCAAATGTTAATCTCTTTTGGAAACAAATTCACAGACACTACAGAAGTAGTGTAAGCTGTATAAGCATCCATGGCCTAGTCAACTAACATCAAATTAACTGTCACAGTACCTCAGAAGGGATGTCCACCAGGGTGTATCTACAGGCACAGCTTCTGTGTCCTCTTTAGGCATCAGGATCAAGACATTTTGTTTTCTGAGAAATGTGACTCCTTATGTGAATCATTATCTCATAAGTCATTTATGTTGACTTCACAATTATGAGACCAGATTTAGCTGGTGGTTTCTAAAGAATGAGTTAATTATTTAACTACTCATCCCATTCCACCTGTACTCTTCAAAGAGATAGTGAAATGGGTCTTTCCCATGTTTGACAAAAACGTATGAACTGGTCCAAAGAACATCTATAATCAATGTGTTCCATCCAAATTAACACATCTTATTTTCAGTAATTCCTTGTTAATTGTTATTATTTCACATGCCAAGGTTTTTCTATGTAAGAATATCTTGGTCATTATATAAATGATATTTATTATTTAAATCAGTTGTACCCACCCATGCACACGTGTGCACACTCCCACACAAAACCTTTAACATTAAACAGTTAATGCATGTACATGCATGTATATTAATCACATACCTAGATATACAGTATACTGTATCACACAAATTCAGTTTTGACCAGATTTGCCCATCAAAATTAATCATAGCTACTTAAGAGCTCCTAGGGTTGCAAATCTGTATGTTTAGGTATTTACTCATTTTTTAATCTATTTAATTTTTTTGTGATTATAAGATTTTATTTTGTTTGCCATTGTACTGAACATATTATGGCTTTCTAACTAAATTTTAAGTTCTAGCATCACTAGTAATCAAAGAAATGTAATTTAAACCGCAATGGCATACTACCTCACTCCAGTTACAGTGGCTGTCATCAAAAAGACACAATAAGTATTGACGAGAATGCAGTGAAATAGGAACCTTTAAACACTACTAGTGATAATTTAAATTACTGCAGCCACTACAGAATAAAAACCATGGCAGCTCCTGTAAAACTTTTATACATTTGATCTTTATGTTCACTTCTGTCTTCTTACTATGTACCTCTGAAATTTTAAAGCCTTTTTCTACAGTGATGCCTCGATAACTCACAAGTCTATTGGATCATTCCTGCACTCTCTGTAAATCTGGAAAAAAATGTACTCTTCTGTGCTTTGTTTTGTGAAGTATTACAGAATGAGCTCTAAGAATTTAGGTTCTGAAATGAGAATTCAGGTTTAAAAAAAAACAAAACTGAGATTCATCCATTTTCTACCTCTGTGAATCTGTCCTAAAAACTAGATAATAGATAGAAACATATAGGCATAGACAAAGATACACAAGTATATAGAATAAAGAAGTAAAAACTAAATTATATATGAGGTTGATGGAAGACCACATAACATATGAACACATGAACTAGTATCAATTGTCCACTTGCTTGCTTCACATTCTGTTGCATTTATAGTGAAATTATTGCGAGAAACTATTGGTATCTTTGCCTCAAACTGAATTCTTACCAGAAACTGTTCTTTCTAAGAGAAGTATTGCTACTTAGTGCAAATTAAAATTATCTTTCCAGACTTCTAAATTGTAAATAGTTTTTAGATTAATCCTAAAATACAGTAATTTGGCATTCATTTTTGAACTACAGATTGAACCTTTTACATTATATCTTGAACATGGAGTTCTGTCGGGCTGCTATTAATTTAGTTTGGTTACCTTGGAAACAAGAGCTGCTTCTTTTAAGCCCGTCACTAATGTCATCTATAAAAGTCACAAAAATTAAATGTAATTTTTAAGAAGTAATTTTTTGTTTTCCATTGGGGAAATATAGGAAGAGTAAAAAAAAATTAATCAGTAAAAAATATGTCTAAATAATTTTATAATCAACCTTGGAGTTTCAATAATACAAAGCCTCCTCAATATTTCCAATTTAATTCTTCAAATATCTGAAAGAAAATAGCTGTTTTAGATATTTAAGAAAAAAATAAAAGTATGCTTTCTATCTTGTGTTTATTTACTGTAAAATCAAAAGGAGATATTAATATGTAGCAATGTGTTTGAAGAAAGTATGTAGTATATGCACTTTTCTAAATGCAACTGAACTTCAGTTGGCAAAGGTATATGATTCTATTACCAAATAAATACAAAATAGTAGGGTGTTGCACATTCACCATTACTGATTAAAGATCATTACACAGAAGCACAAAAATTACATAAGGAAAGAAGAGATTATTTTTTTATCGTGGATTTCAATTGCCATTAGAATAGTAAAGGATTGAAATAAATTGTAACTTTGTACAAATACAGTGAAATAAAATCTCTGCAGTTGTTATGCTAGAGAATAATGCATAGTTTAAAGTAAAAGATATTGTTATTACCTACTCCTATATTTAAAAGGCAATTGAGCGAGGTATAAAAGAAAAAAAACAAGAATTATTGAAATTTTAGGCTTTTTTCAAAGGTTATTTAATTTATATGTTAATACCTTTTGAAGCATACCACAACCAAATTATTTTTAAAATGACTAAACTTTTTAATTAGTATATGGAAGCAAAATAATTGGATTTGGTGTCAGAAAGTATGTATTCAACATTTAGATCTCCCACTTAAAACAGTGAGTCCAGAGAAAATGATTTTTAAGCTTTTTTTTTTTTTTTTAGGCTTTTTAAGCTTAAATTTTTTTACAACGTTGAATTGTTGGTTTCTATGGAATTTGATGGTATAGTTACTAAAACTTGTATAAAATTTATCTTTACACACAAATCTGCACATGCATGTTTATATAGTAACTTTATTCATAGAACTTGGAAGCAACAAAAACGCCATTCAAAAGGTCTCCTACACTGAGGCAAGAGAATATTATTCAGCACCCAATAGACACACCCAGAGACACACACATGCAAACCCATATGCTCACAGACACACACCTACACAAAGAGCTGTCAAGCCATGAAAAACCATAGAGGAAACTCAAATACTTATTTCTAAGTGAATGAAGCCAAACTGAAATTTAAATATTGTGTCATTTGGCTACATGGCATTCTAGAAAAGGCAAAATTATAAGACAGTAAAAAGACAAAATTGTCATGAATTGGGGAATAGGAAGGGTGAATAATGGAACATAGAGAGTTTTTTGAACAACACAATTACTGTGGATGACAATGTAAAGATGGATATATACCATTACATATTTGTCCAAATACATAGAATGTACAGCAGAGTGAACCTTAAAATAAAAATTGGGTGGCAATGATGTATCAATATAGGTTTATCAGTCCCAACAAATGTGTGATTCTGATCAACAATGTCGAGGTTAAGAAAATCTGGGAATGTGTGGGGATAGAGGCTATGTGAGAAATTCCTATCCTTTCTTGATTTTGCTCTGAGCCTAAAACTGCCCTAAAAATAAAGACTTGAGTATTTTTAAAAGACATTGTAAAATATGATCAATAAATAAGCATAAGTAAATAAAGATATACAGCTGCAATTTTGTATATAAAGAGAATTTCAGGTTTTTGTAAACATTGAAACATGCAGTAAAATGTTCATTAATTAATGAAAATAAATCCAGTCCTGAAATTTCTGCATACTTTTTAAATTTCTACATACTTTTAAATATCAAAGGTGATTTTTTTCTGCTACAAATTTAAGTAGAAGTCAGGGCTTTAATTTATCTCCTTTATGATACATTTGCTATAAGACTTCATATATTTATTTCACTAAAAATATTTATTACATAATCATGGAGATAAAAGGCTAAGTGTAACTGAATATGTGAAAATGTATTTACAAGCAAAATATTTCAGTAGCACATTTTTTTTGCTCTTATACAACAAAACTTACTGGCAAGTGGAACTAAAACTAGTAACATTGTGAATTTTTACATTAAACTACATATTATAAATTTTACGGCTGTATAAAATAAAATAAACCTATTTACCTTCATAATTATTCAACAATATTTTATTTAAATAATGAACTTACTGTATTTGTAAAGGTAAAATCTATCTTTTTTCAAAATATTTTGGCCTAAAAATGATTTTTAAAATTGTTCTTAAATTTCCATGGTTGTCCATAAAATTACTATAAGTATTATATAATATGCTTAGTTATGCTATGGAGTTAACAGCTTTGATGAAGTTACTTCTTTTGCAAGACGAATTCTGAGTTGTAGATCAGACTGTAAAAAATTCAATTCACTTTGACTGAAAGTGGTTAAAAGTAAAAATGTAAAAATGCAAAAAAGTAAAAAAGTAAAAATGGAGACAAGGAAGAGACAGTTATTTCATACCTATAATTTCCACACCAGGTAGACATCTCTGAGAAATGTAAGTCATGCATAATTTAATGTATTTATATTTTAATGTTATCTAAGTCTGAAAAAGCAATTGGGACAAGCCAAAGCTGAACTAAGCCACAGATATAGATATAGATACATACATATAAATATGGCAAAATGCATATAACATAAATATACATAAAAATGTCATAGATTTTTACATATAGAGCAAAGTCAATCATATAAAAGATCAAGTAAAAATGTTTTGAGGGGTGTTGGGATCAAACTCAGAGCCTTGCACTTACAAGGCAAATGCCCTACCACTGAGCTAAATCTTCAACTCCTCAACTAAAATTTTAAAAGTGAAGCAATAGTTATTCTCTAGATCTCTTCTGCAAGAAATACATAAATAAGTAAGAAGAGAAAAGAAGAAAAGTCTGATAATGTTTCTTCCACAAGCAGAGAAATAAATGAATAATTTCAAAGATTGTAATTAAAGTTTCTATAATTAAGGACACATTAAGATAAACTGAAATCTGTATAGGAACCTCATGTGATATGTAACATTAATAGATAAATAAAATCTAGATCTTTGAAGAATTTATGAAGGTTTGGTATTCCTGAAACAACTTTTAGAAATAATTTAGACATCATTCACTATTTTTCCTGATTTTGAAAACACTGAAGTTATCTGTAACATATTTATAGGAAGTTAAGACTAGACATTTAATCTACAGTATTTGTTTCTCTCACTTGTATAAGAAAGAATAATAGTACTATACATTATAGGTTTCTACAAATAGAATGTCATAAAAGACTAGAAAATATTTTCCCACTGAGATAAATGTCACACTTGTCTCTTTTTCCTGATTTTAAAAACAATAAATTGTTTTCTACTTATAAGCCATGTTCACAGAAAATCGACGTAAGAGAGAACAAGATGCTAGTGTTGATTTTCTAGACTGGCTCATTCTGCTTTAGCAAACTCTCTGCCTTTGGTGCGTGCTTAGGTCTCTCTCCTGTTGTGTGGCTGGAAAGTCATTACTGCATTTCTGGGAAAGGTTGTCGAGCCTCTAATCCTTGCATGAGTAAAAGAACACTGGATTAGCTCTCAGAAAATTCCCTGAAGTGTTATCATACCTCTATATTTTTTGCAAATAAATCTTTAAGCAAACTGAAGATGTTCACAGAAAAGCTGTAAAGAGAAAGTCAGATATTTTATACTTTGAAATCCTGACTTGTTATAATACGGTAAATTATTTGAAAATGAACATGTGAACTTTCTTTAAAAATACTGATTAGCACAGTATTTCAAATGTGCTTATGTTTCATAGAAATAAACACTATTTTCTTCCCCCTCAGGGTTTCTAGATTAATGACGGAAAATAACTTGACTGACTGAAAATATATGTTCTTCTACATCGACACTCCTTTGCTTTCCCTCAGTAAAGCAGAAAGTACCTAGCCCTTTTAACTTGAACTCCCCTCTATCCCTTAAAATTATTCTCTTAACTATTCCCTTTAGGTAGAAATTAATTAAAAAAGAAAATCCTACCAATAATTATCTACCATTTTGTTTTCCTTATATACTTAAATATTTATACTACTACTCCTACATTAAACTAATCAAATGAGAAATGCTGCAAAGGGAATCGCCTGATAAATAAAGGCTGCCCAGAAAGATGATAATCTACTTTTCTATGCCTCTGTAATTTTCTACCCAAATAGGTTTTTATTGTGTTGCAAAATACTAGCAGATTATCAGTGACATGAAAAATGTGTCAGCACATATAAATATAGGCTGATAATAATGACTATTATTAATTATGTTAGTGACTCCCAAGCGAGGATGATTACAGAAGAAAGTGTTTGAACTGAGGATAAATGCCATGTTTGGAAAATAGAAAACCTTTCTTCACTCTTTCATTAATTCTAGTACTTTTTCATTAAAAAGCTATGGATTGTATGTAGAATAAGTAATTGGCTTGAATCTGTATACGTACTTAGCCAACCAGGAAAACATCAGTTAGCTTAGGTAAATATTTAATCTTTCCTAAATCTTATATGATTGTAAAGCCTAATATTTACACAGAATTTTTTCTTAGAATTCAGTTCATTCTAGAATATTCAGTGAGTCAAATCAGGAGAGAATAGGTATTTATAGAAATTTTTGAATGATAGTATGCTTCATGCTGAAGAACTTTTGTTTCTTCTTTATATAAGGTTTATTTTATAGTAGCTTGATTGAAAAGCAAAAATTTTATGTATGATATACCTATAGAAAACATTATTCACACACACACACACATACACACACACACACACACACAATACTTAAATGAAAGCTTTGAGATGATTACCAAAACCTAGTAAAGCTCATAAACTATAAGATACAAAATATTAAGAAGTTAAACAATATAGTACCTTACTGGCACACTAGCCACTTGACTTTTTTATTCCATTTACTTTAAAATAAGTGTTTCAAAGTGAGTTTAGCTTATCATAAAACAAAAACAAAATCTGCCTTGATTAAATTTACTTGAAGTAATGGCATTTTTCAATAGAATTTAAAGTAAGCTAGTCTCTTGATCAATTTTTTGTGTTACAAGTATTAGTGATGAAAATCAATGTAATTAAGAAGGGAAATTGATCGACATTATGTACCCAAGTTAGAAGCACCTTGTGACCATAATGTCATGTAAAATAAATCATATACACAAGCTTAAATATTGCATTGTTCTTCTTATATGAGAAACCTAAATTATAAATAAAGAACAAAGTAAAAGATAGATTTTAGGAAGTAGGAAGCTAGATCTTTCTCACATGGGAAGAGGATCAAGAGATGAGGGGAGATAGGGAAAGGGGATGAAAACAGAACTAGTATATTTTATATGTGTGTACCAACTCTACACAAGGAATATAAACAATATGTACTGCACATATGTACTAAGAAAAGAGAATTTTTAGAAAATACATTAAAAACAATGGCCAATCGTGTTCATTTAATTTTAATTTGTATTAATTTAACTTTACAAATATTACATGCTTTTTTTCTTGTGGGGAGAGAAAAGCCACCTGCTTAGATCACATATTTGATGAATGTACTGTTATTTCATGTGACATAGTCCATAAAAATGAAAATCCTTATGCTGAACAAACAAAACATGAATTTTATAATTTTATAATGAATTTTATAATTTTTTTGGTTTTGTTTTTTACTGAAACTAGCGAGAGTATAATGATCCAGTGCCTTTTATTATGAAGCTAAATATTCTGATGTGCCCTATCAGGCAGAGGCATATTTGGCCCTAGGAGTAGTGCTCAGTGTAGTCACAGTTACTGATTTAATTCCCAAATTAATTACAGTTCATCTGCTATCAAATAAATATCACGTATGGTTCCAACAAATGTTTTTGTGATGCACTTTAAAGGTTTTTTTTAAAGATAAATTATAGTCTTCTAAACTCATTTTGTAAAAATGCTGTAAAAGTTTTTAAAGCTGATTTACACAAATTACTAATATGTCAAGAAGGGGAGTATATAACTTTCATTTTTAAGATACAGATTTTTTTAGATATTTCCAAAATGTCGACATTTATTCAGACTGTTTTTTGTTAAATTTCACTGATGTATGAAAGCAAAATTTGCTTGCCTGAATTTTATTCTCAGACACTGCTTTTATAGGACATAGTTTTCTTTACTTGACGCACAAATACCTACCTGTACGTTGTGCCTGTTTTTTGGTTTTTGTTTTGTTTTGTTTTTATTTTTCCCCCTAGTTAGCATCTCCCACACCTCAGGTGTCTTCTAGGTTCTTCTTTCCCCGCTGTGTGCCTCTAAGACTTACCTAACATCTTACATAGCTGCACTCCTGCAGCAACTAATGTGCTGTTGTCTTCTGCCAATCAATGACTGATAGGAGAGACAAAGAGGGCTTGGGATATTCCTTAATCATTTTATCTGCTCTACACCATTTTTAAATGCTAACTTCATCATTTGGGTTTTTTTTTTTTGAAAGCAGACTCACAATG
This sequence comes from Hystrix cristata, assembly GCA_004026905.1. Classification (NCBI taxonomy): domain Eukaryota; kingdom Metazoa; phylum Chordata; class Mammalia; order Rodentia; family Hystricidae; genus Hystrix; species Hystrix cristata. The sequence continues at coordinate 89,119 of PVJO010001997.1, read as the reverse complement.
TTTCTTGCTCTCTCTGGATTTCAGAACAAATATACCTCTTTTTATCTCTTGAATATTAGGGATGATAACACCCTCCAACTATCACCAGTATCTGAATATTTCAACACTCATTTTTGGGTCTTTTATTTGGTTTACATGAAAATTTTTCCTACACTATAATTTCTGAATTTTTTGCATTGAATTCAATTTCCTACTGGGACACTGAAAGATACAAATTCAACATGTAAAATTCTCTTTTCCAGAGATTTATTTGCTTGTTTCATTGTTTTTTGTGGGTTTTGTTTGTTTTGTTTGTTTTAGTGAAGTTAGGAAATGGACATTGTGATAGGTTCCCTATGAAGCAATTTGTGTAATTCTGAGATTCTTCTTACAGGGTTCACTAAGCACTTTCCTATTTTGCCCCCCCCCACACACACACGCACTACTGGAGACAGAGCCTGAAGCCTTTACACTGAGAGGCATTCCCAGCTTGCTCGTTCACTGTTTCTTTTTGTATTTCTTTCTTTCCTTCTCCTTTTAGACTTGGTCTCAATAAGTTGCCTAGAATGGGTTCAAACTTCTGCCTCAGCCTCCTAGAGTGTTGGGACTACAAATATATAGCACCACGTCTACTGAGCGTATTTGAATTTAATGCAACCTTTTTGTTCATTCTTTAATAGATTTGCATTAGCTGTCCCTTCTATCTCAGTCATTTTTTCCGGTTCTTTTTCATGACTGATTACTGTTTATTCCTTAAGCTTCAGATTGAGGCATTTTTCTTGAGGCTTTCCTCAGCCTTTCTGCATGAAGAATTATTTACTACAGCCGGTTATTTAGCACATCCTTCCTTTTCATTTTATGTCTCCTTATTTGTTATTTCTAATCATCATACACAGATGTCTGGTTCATGAAAGTAGAGTCCTTTTTTTTTATTATCTAAATTTCTAGCATCTAAAATGTAACCATATACTGGTTGTGGTGGACTGATATGGTCAACTTGAGCAAGTATGCCCAGCTGGACTGAGTTGGTGCAGTTTTTGGTGCAGAAGATCCACCTGAGGATTGTTGCCGATGCAACATGAAGGAGAACAGGAGCAGAAGCTGGACGCGGGCTATTGCCCAGGAAAAGCTCTGTTATGGTGGGTTTTCCCGAAGGGGACGCAGCTGTTCTAGTTGAAGAAGGAGCTTGGGGCCCTGCTGTCATCGAGGATGGCTGCTGTTGCTTCAGGGGAGCTCTGGTCTTCACCTCTGCTGTGAACATCATATCCTGGTTCCAGTAAAGATTTCTTCAGCCATCATCTGCAGACACGGACATATGTGGGACAGTGCCGTGGGCTCCCAGCCCTTGATTGGATCTTTTGAGTCTTCAGTGCATAGACAGATGTTCTGCACTCTTCCTGCCTTTGGCTTATGGGTGAATGTTGTAACTTGTAAATATCCTGTATTAAATCTGCTCTCTTGAAAACCATTGGCTCTAGAAAGGTAACTAATGCCCAGGTTGTTCAATTAAAAGAAGAAATTTTGCTTTAGAATCCAGGAAAATATGGTGTTTGGAGAAAGGCAATTATTCAGAAGCTGTATTATAGGGGAATTCTCTTCAGTCTTATCTGCTTCTGGAACACCAGAAAAGTACTTGTATGTACTTAGTTGATGCCTGTGGTGCTGCTTTAAGTGGCAAAATGAGCAAGGATATGTAGGCTAAACTGCTATTCAGAAGAGGGAAATATGCTATTAATACTAATTTAATATCAGCACCATTTGTACTTTCAAGTTACATGTATGAACGTCACTCTTTAAAAAAATAATTTGTGAATTACATTTATGTATCACATTTAAATGAAAATATTATAAGTTTTGGGCCTCCTAAGCATTTTATTCACTGAAATTTTCTGCCTCCTCTTACTATAATATCCAAAAAAATCATATATAATTTTAAATTGCATTATTTAACTGAGTTTTTCCTCATTAGAACTCTGATTAAACTCTTAAAATTTTCTTCCTTGGAACAAGCACTGAGGATAATTAGAAATGGCTCTTTGTGCTGGGCACAGACCTTACAAACACAGATGAATTAGTCTCTCTGCTATCTAGTCCCTGCGCTCCACTTAAAATGATCAAATGTACTCATGATCACAGAAAATCTCCAGTGAAGTTTTGTAGTCCATCAGTGCACAAAATCAGCATTTTTTCAATTAGCCTAAAAGAACGAATGGCTGCACAAATTTATCTAGTAAGATGACTGAATTAGTAAGGAGGCTGGTCTCAAGTGGGGCAGCCAGATCAGTGCTGATATTAGCTTCTTTTCTTCTCTTTCATATCACTGAATCATGAATTGAATAATAAGTGGACTGAGATATTAGAACAAAACAGTGCTAAATGTACTTGCCTTATGAAATTGAGTGTTATATCTGAGTGATGTTTCCTTCTCTCGCCTTGAATAGACTAACATATAGGCTGTTTCTTCAAACTCTATATTAAGAAATAAAATTTACTTAGAAATATAACCCAAGATGTAAAGCAAGATATGCCCGATTTTGACTTACTGTACTCTCACGGCCAGGTCAACATAGTTACACTGTGTATGCTACTGTGGTAGACTAACATGAACATTTTAATGATTCCATCTTAAATGTGATACCCAGAAGAATTTATAAGTGCTGTTAAAACTGTGGTCTCTGTAATACATCTATAACTTTTAATTATAAAGGAGATTAGAAAACCAATGTCCTGAAGAGCTGACTTTTAGAAAGTAGCAACTATAATATAGTACTTTTGTAAGTCTGCCTTTTCACCCAAGTAATAAAATTCACAGGCCACATTTTATATTTTTAACACCCTGCCATTAACCACCTCTGAAGTTTTATATGGAACTCCCTTATCGCATGCTGAAATTTTGACTTGAAACTATTATAAAAATCTTTTTCTGCTCCTTGTATTTTAATTCCACTGAGAAAAAAAAATGTAATTAGCTTTATTCACTTCTCTTTTTCTTCTAGGTCAGATCAAGACTATTCATACACAAAGAATAAAATGGCCAAAAGGAAAATCTCAAGATATGTGTTCTAGTGAGAAGCCCATCAAATAAATCTGGCAACAGAAAGTTATTTCCATTGATGTTTCTGCTTCTGAGCTCCGCCTCCAAAACATGGGCCTCTGAGGAGGTGGTGGGACATTTAAGAAGTGAAGCCCTGTTAAAAGTCTTTGTATCATTGGAAGTCTGCCCTTGAAGGAGACTGGGGGACCCTCATCCTTTTCTTTTATCTCTCTTTTGATTCTGGCCATTAGCTGAGTGCTTTTTCTGTGCCCTGTGTTCTTGCCATGCTGGACTGTCTCACCACAAACCTAACAGCAATGGGACCAAATTACTGTGGAGTCGAAATTCTAAAACTTTTTCTTTTAATTTTTTTTCTAAATACGAAAGAGTTTTCCCAGATATTTTTATAGTGATGGAAAGCTGACTAACAATAGGGAAACTAGAAAGTTTGGAAGACACATGGGTAAAAAAGTCAGTACGATTCTCCAGGGGCTCCCTTGAATGGATAGAAGTTTCATCTGAGGCACTTCAGAAGGTATAATGGCCCAACGGCAACATCCGGTTTGGAATTCATGATGTGTTTGAGGGCTAAGTTAAGAAACGAGAAAAGATAAGGAGGAAATCGAATATTTGGATGTGATATGATATAAATATTGATTTTAAAGTAAGAATGCAATGTAAAATCTCAGCAAAAACAGTAAAATATTAATGAGAAAGGAATTAGAGTAAAATGTAACGGTAATATGATAAGCAAGTTTGATCAAATGTGATTAGATGCTGAACTGATCAGTTACTGATATAAGGCTTCTCAAAGCCTGTATATAATCAGATATCAGTCTAAGAACAATTTTTACACATAGTTATTTCAACCCCTATATTTACCCATTTAACTCTCATAATTCCAACATACTATTTGCATGAATTATCTTCTCACCTGTAAAGTTTTATCTGAAACTTCCCTTGGGGACTTATGTAACTGTTTTGTGGAATGCAAATAACAATTTTATAGCACTAAATACATAGTCTGTTTTAATGAGATTCTCAACTAGATTTGTGAAAAAGAAAAACAAAGATAGAATACATGTTCCATTTACAGTTGACATTGCATAGTCAAGTTCAGAAATTAAAAGAAAAAAAAAAAAAAGCTCCTGAAATGAGAGATACTATTAAGCATGTATTGCTAGATGACTTTATTATTAATAAAAGAAAGGAAATGAACATAATATAGATGTGACAAAGGATAAGATTCCATTTATTTTGATCAAGTGCTAACTTTTAGGTGTTGGTGTCAAAATATTTTTCTGGTATGTTTTCAGATAAAGCAGATATATTAGGTTGGGTAGAGTTTCAACATGAAGAAATTATTCAAATCCTTCAAAGCAGAAAGGGAGCTTCTATGTAAAGCGAATCATTTTATAATTATTATGAGGTACAACAAGTGTTTCAGAATTTCACTTGATATTTTTCTAGGATAATTAATAAATGAATTAGTATGAAGGAGTGTAGATAGAAAGTGGCAACAAAAGTTCAGTTAAGGAAAACAGAAACTACACTAGCTATTTCAACAGTCTATATGCAATTGACTAAACAGATATTGGAGAATTTAAATAGTAAAATGAAAAAAAATGAAGGTTTACAATAAACGAGGACACAAGTTTATTCCTTTAAAGATGTAGAAAAAAAGAGCAAAAAAAGCTTAGAGTTTTCAGAATTTAGAGGCTTAAAGTAGAACCTCCACAAATTTGGAAATCACATATTTGAAGAGGGAGTTCAGTCAGCTAGTCGGCTAACCCAGGAAAGGGAAGAATGGTCTGGCGGACTGTAACTCAGACCCCAGAACAAAGAATGCCACCAACTACTGCAGGCATAAAAGCAAGTGTCCCACAGACTGAGAGATGAGATTCCTCAAGAGGTAGAAGAGCCCATCACTTCAGTTGTCACATTTGGGCAGAGGAAGGGTCTGAGCCTCTTGAGAAGTTAAAAGCCAGCCTAGTCCTGCTAACCACCACCCCCACCACCAAGGGGAAGGGAGAAGAGGGGGAAGAGGGCAGTTGCAGAAAAACCAAAGTGATCTGGAAACTGGACACCACTGCCGCAGATGGGATATGACAAAATTCATGATGTGACACTGAGAGAACCAGGCACACTGGAATGAACCACTACCTTTCTTTTCTGGTTTTTGTTTTGTTTTGTTTTTTAGACTCTCTCCGCTCCCTGTACTGGAAAAACAAACGAGGAATCCACATGACAAAAAACTGTAGGTTGCAGAATTTCTGCATCAGCATCAAAATGCTAGTGCTGAAATTGGTGGATATAAAACTGAGCCCCTAAATTTTTATCTGCCTGGCACCACTAATATACATAGTGTCAAACTCTGTTTAGGACAGCTAACCCTCAAAAATGCCTGAGTTGAAGGCTCACTGTGTGAAAGGGATGAAACAACATTTGGCTTTATGTCTGAGAGAGTAAGCTAAGCATGGATGATTACATACTAAATAACCCAGTATAATAATTGAGCTAGTGGTAAGTGTGTATTCAGGGAGGGTGGGAGACAAATACTCAACATCTAGGAGTGATAGTGTGGTCTACATATTACGGTATATTAAGGTTAGCTACACAATGTTGTCCACTCCTCCTAGTGAGAGGCAGCGTCTAACTCTTCTCCACAGAAGCATGTCAGGCCTGAATGATTTGACTAATCAAATGCGGCGCCCATACCTTCTACAACTTCTGAAGCAAAGGCATAACAATCTCTCCAGCGTCCACACAGGTCTTTAAAGACAGTCCCTCTGAGAAGTCATAAGGAAGTGTAAGGCAGACACTTGTAAGGCAGATTATTTTTGATCTTCTAGACCAGCTTCTCTGCCAAATAAAAATGTTGAGTGGCATCTGTTGACAATATATGCAATGAAAGCATCAACCTGCCTAAATTCATGTCCACAACTGACAACATAAAATAAAATATCTATTATCTTATGTTAGTAAGTTGTGGGAAAGTTTGTTATTCAGTAATAAGGAGAATTCAGAGATATGAAACATTTCCATGAGAAGCACTAAGGCAGCATATGAAATATGAAGCGTTAGTTTTTCCAAGTTACTGGGAAGTCTTTACTCTGCTTAAAAGGATAACATACTCTAAAATGACAGGAAAGAATACAAAAAACAAAAAAATACAATAAGTAAGCAAACAAAGAAAAAAGCGCACACATGCAAAAGAGAATACTTTTTGATATTCTCAAGAGAAAAATGGAATAAGAAAAAAGCTGAATATAAAGTAATAAAATGATAAAGCATAGGCAAAGGGTATGGAAACTGAAAATAATTATATACCATTTTTACACAAAACAAGGGCTTATAATTTAGTTTAGGATAAAAAGTTTGTGTAAGGTCAATATTAGTGAAAGAAACACCTTGAATAATGACATGTTTCTGTGTACTGGCATTGAAAACCTGAAGGCAACAATAGAGACAACAATTACAGGGCAAAAGTAACTCAGAGGCAAATGAATGATTTGCAATATTTTAGCTACAAACAATTAGTTATGAACCCACCAAGAAATGAATTATGAAAATAATACCACTCACAATACCATCAAACAAAGTTAGATACTTAGGACTGAATCTAACAAAAAAGTGAAAGACTTATAATAACAAAATTATAGTAGTCTGAAATATGAGATTGAAGAGAATGTCAGAAAATTGAACAGTGTCACTTGTTCCTGGATAAGTAGAACCAGTGCAGTCTTCCTCATGTAACTAGAAAAATAATCCTAAAATCTGTATGGAACCAGAGGAGACCCAGATGAGCAAAGGAAATCTTGGGCAGTTAAAGGAAAGCAAGAAGAATCACCATCCAATATTTCAAGTTATATTACAAAGTTACAGTGATTGAAAAGAACAGTGTTGCATTGTTGCAAAAACAGACATATAGATCAATGGAACAGAATAAAGGATACAGAAATAATGCCAGCCATATTTTGCCTTCAGATATCTCAGAAAGGGGCCAAAGCATACAAGGGAAGAAAGATAGCTTCTTTAACAAGTGATGCTGGGGGGAAAAAGAGCTATACACACACTGAAGATTGAAACTAGACCTATATTTCTAAGTGTATTAAAATAAAATCAATATGGATCAAAGGTTAAGTATTAAAAAGAAAAACACTTAACCTGCTGGAAGATAATATAGGTTAAACTCTTAAAAACATAGGTGTAGGCAAGAACTATCTCAACAGAACACCAGTTGCACAAGAAATAACATCAAGAATCAATAAATGGGATTCCTTCAAATAAAACAGCTTCGTCCAGCACATGAAACATTCAACATAATGAAAAGACAAGCTACAGAATGGGAGTTTTTATTACCAGCAACTCCGTGGACAGAGGACTTAAATAAACAAATTCGAAAATATTAGACCTCCCAAAATAAAACACCCAGTCAAAAAATGGGCAAAAAAAAAGAATATACACCTGAGTAGGGTGGAGTTACACAACGTAGAGGGTGAAGCTGTCTTCTGTTGGTCGGATGATTTTTATCAGTCTATCTGACCTCTACTAATGCATTTCCAGAAACATCTCATCCCCCCAGATCCCTTCATATTGAATTTTATATATATGATATTCAGTTAGAAATTTCAAATATTTAACACTTTAGGGAGAAGTAGAAAGTTTAAGCCACATCCATGGGACATTTTTCACTTCCATCACATGTTAAAGGTATCTGGGGATCAAACTACACCTGAGAGTTGCTGTATTTATCCTCCAACTTCAAGACTCATTTTCCAGTATCTAGACTCCTAATAATACCAAGGTAAATTCAATCAAATATTATTTTCTCCAACAATACAAATATAAATAAATAGCTTTTTAAATTATTTAATTCAGAGAGACAGAGAGAATGAGATAGCAAAAGAGTTATTATTATACTCTATTCAAGTTATATTCTTACCGAAATCCTCTGGGGATGAAATAACTTCCATCTTAGAAATAAAATACAATTCTTATTTTTCATATACTTTCCTTTTCTCAAGAAAAGCATATTTGTGGGTAAATAAAATTGTTGGCCTTGAATTTCCTCTACCTATTCACTGTTTTCTTTTCAATCAAGTTTCGTTTTAGCACATGGCCAAAATATTTTGTACGGAGGTCACAATGATTTTTCATCTTTCTATCCTTAATGTAATCAATCTTCATCCTACTCACTGAGCAATTATTTCTTCATTGCACATCAGTGTGACAGAAGTATGAATGCATGGTTTAACCCTCCCAGCCATGGTTCTCCAGATCTACTGCTTCCTCATGTTTAAGTGTTTCGTGCACCAGGGATTATCTTTATACTACATCAGCTTCTTGGTGATATTGTTGAGACAAAAAATGTAAATTTCCATCAGTAAAATTATGACCCTCATTTTAAAATTTCATTCCATATCTTCTCCAGATTCAGACTGTATCAGATTACGTGTGAAATCCACCAAATTTTCAGCAACTCCATTTTAATGCTCCATCTGTGTACTGAATTTCCTCTTGTGAATGTCTCCGACTGTATGCTCCAGTGCTGCCGGGCACAGTACTTTTGGTCACAAAGCTACTCCAGTGATGTGACCCTCATTTGTTATTGGTTGATTTCTTGATGATAGCTATTCTTCTGGAGTGAGATGCAGTCTCAGTGTTGTTTTACATTGCATTTGTCAGATGCACAGTTATGCTGAACATTTTTTTATGTTTCTATTGCTCATTTGTGCTTTTTCATCTGAGCAGTGTCTACTCATTTCAGACACTTATGTTTTGTTTGACTCTTTAAACTTGGGGTGGTCTAATTGTTTTGAGTTTGTTTTATATTCTCTATAATAGTCCTTTGTCTGAAGAATAGCTGGTAGTTTTTTTTCCCATTTTATTGGTTGTCATCAATCTGTTGGTGGTTTCCTTTGCTGTGCTGAAGTTTTCTAAATTTACATGATCTCATTTGTTGATTCTTGGTTTTCTTTCTTGTGTAGTCAGCATTTTGTTCAGAAAGTCTATGCCTATACTTACATCTTCCAGTGTTTTATCTATTTTGTTTTTGTGTTTCTGTTCTAATATTTAGATCTTTGGTCCATTTTCATTTCGGTTTAGCACACAATGAGGGATATGTGTGTAGGTTTAATCTTTGGTATGTGGATGGCCACTCTTCCCAGCACCATTTGTTAAAGAGGTTCTCTTTCCTCCAGCCAGAGTATTTGGCCCCTTTGTCAAAGATCAGGTAACTGAGTGTGCCTGGAGTTGTTTTTGCACACTCTATTCTGTTCCATTGATTCACATGTCTGTTTTCTTTTTGTTGTTGTTGTTGTTGTTGCTGTTGTTGTCATTTTGTTTTATTTGCCAATAACATGGTGTTTCAATCACTGCAGCTCTGTAGTATAATATAACTTGAAGTCTGGGATCCTCGTGTCCCCTCCCTTGCCCTTGTTGCCCAGAATTGCTTTTGCTGTTCTAGGTCTCTTCTGGTTCTGTGAGTTTTAGAATGGTTTTCTCTAGTTTTGTGAGGAATACTATTTGTATTTTAATTGAGATTGTATTAAATTGGTATAACAGCTTTGGAAGCATGGCCATTTTGTCTATATTGGTTCTGCCTATCCAGGAAAAAGGGACATCTTTCTATTTTCTGAAAACCTGAACAATGAAAACTATAGTACTCAAAAAAGGAGATTGAAGAGCATTTTTCTAATTTAATTCACACAAAACTCTATGAGGAGGATCAGACATTTCTACATATGCAGGAGTCATAGTCACTATCAAAAGCCACATGAGTGCCTGAAGTGAGGCTAAAGAATATTTTCTTAATTATAAACCACACATTTTTCCTTATTTATACATATTCTGTGATTTCCCATCGCCTTGCAACTGCACCATTACATTCCAAAAACACTTTTCTAAGCACATTATCTTCCATAAAACAACGTATCTCCAAGAGTATAGTAACTACAAAATTACTCAATAGCATCTACACATCTTCAATTTCTTTAAAAAATGAAATTCATGGTAGCAACAAACAATTCACAAGTTTTATCTGTTTCCTAATTGGTTTCACACAAAAGAAACTTTCTCCTCTCTTCAGGACAGGAGCTACTTTTAAAATTGGGGAAGGGCTTCATCCAAATTAGACCCTTAGCTTTCCATAGAATCAGAGTGATAGGGCACATCTTCCTTGAAGCTTGTATTTCAAATAAATAACTTCAAGTTCTTCAGAAAACCCTTCTTGGTTGTAAACCTGGCAGAAGTTTTTTCACTGCCTGTACATTTCAAAGGAATAGTGAAAATATTTATTTTTACAGAATATCAATATCTAGAATATATAAAAACTCAAAAAATAAAGACCTTAAATTAAAAGACCCAGTCAAAAATGGGCATCTGAAATGAATGCACGCTTCTCATACAGAAGACAAATGGCCAATAATTACCTGAGGAAATGCTCAACATTTCTGGCCATTAAAAAATGCAATTTAAAACAACCATTGAAATTCCATTTTATCTCAAGTAGAAAGACCATCCTCAAGAAATCAAATATTAGCAAACATTGGAGAGGATGCAGGGAAAAAGGAACACTTCTACATTTTTGGGGGGAATATGATCTAGTTGAACTACCAGGGAAAACAGGATGGAGATTCTTCACAATAACTAAACAGAGAAATTCAACTTGACCCAGCTATTTCTGTTCTAGGTATCTTCCCAAAAGATTTAAAGACATCATATTATAGTAATGCATGTGTACCCATGTTTGTAGCAGCACAATTCATAATAGCAATGTATTAGAAGCATCCATGTGTCCATTAATGGATGAATAAAGAAAATGTGGTATTTGCACACAGTAGAGTAACATTCTGATATAAGGAAGAATAAACTTGAGTCTTTTGCAGGAAAATGGATGCACTTTGAGATCATAGTATTAAGTGAAATAAATCAGACACACAAGGTTAACTATCATGTTTTCTCTTATATGAGAAACCCAAATTTTAAATAAAGAGCAAAACAAAAGACAGATAATAAGAAATGGGGAGGCAGATCTTTCTCAAGTGGAAGGGGAATAAAAAGATGGAGGGAGGGATAATAAAGGGAATAAAACACGGAAAAAATGTGTTATGTAGGTGGACCAACTCCATACAAGGAATGTCAACAGTATGTACTGCAAACCTTACTAATAAAAAGTAATAAAAAAAATGCACTAAGAAAACACAGTCTGAGCCATGAATAGGAAGAGTGACTATAAGCTAAGAAAATCCCAAGACCATCACAGTCTGCTAACACTGGTATGATATCTGAGAGCCCCTAGAAGTAGAAGGCACATACGACGGTCAGGACTTTGACCCAAACCTGTGAAACCCTATGAAGGAAGATGAGAACTATTCAAAGCAGGCAAACAATATGCAAAATGGAACTATGACCTATAGACAAATATCTTCAAGGAATTACTACCTTACACTGATGTCCTCAGAGTGAAGTTTCAGGATTAGAATAAAAAAGAAAACATCATAACAAATCATGAATTCATTTACTTGATCCGTAATTCATCTTTTTTAGGGGTGAGAGTGCTAGGGATCAAACTCAGGGCCTTGCACTTGCTAGGCAAGCGCTCTACCACTTGGTCTAAATCCCCAACCCCCCTGTATCATCTTAAAATCAACAATTCCTCCAATTTTCATACTGGGAAAAGAAATTTTGACTGTTGCCTTAGGGTTTAGTCATTTACATTATTTTAAATATATTAAAGAGTATTAGTAAACCAAGAATATTTATTTGCTAAATCTCCCTGTTAAATTCTTCAAATATGAACAATCACCATAGATTTGTAAAAACCACATTAGTGGCGTTCTTTGAAAATTAGTACAACTATTTGTACTCATTGCTACTTCTAATTATTTTTGATAATCTCTTCAACAATAGTAAATTTGAATTACAAGGTAAAAATTTATGGTTACTGGTAGAAGTCACTATTGAAAAATATATTTCAAAGTACCCAAAAATTATGCAAAGAAAAAGAGATGGATTAAAAGCTTTTTATACTGTAAACCAATTTAATATAAAATGAAACATACGAGAATATATATGATTATACCTACTGATGTCTCTATAGTGTCAAACATGAAATATTTATTTCCTGCATGAAGTAACGTAACCTGTTCTACCAGTATATTCTGATGGTTACTCATCAGATAATCTGCATTACTCTCATTAGCACATTAAAGTTACCACTCTTTATGGTGGTCATGCCCTGAAGAAAAACGAGTAATTCTGGGAAAAAAATATTTATATCTAGAGAAAGACTCTACTTCCTCTTCTATCTGATAATTGCCTGAGATAAGTTGAAGAGCATACGTTATCAGCTGTCAATAAGTAGAATGCTTCTAAGTCAGTAGTGATCTTCATAGCAAAAATTTTATCTACCGCTAACTTATTTCTACATCCAGAGACAGCAATTACTGAAGAAAATAATATTTCTGACAGGTCAGTGTTTCGTAAATGTTAAATTTGGCTAAATTAATAAAGTGTACAGAGTAAATCTACATTTACTTAATTTCTTCCTACATGTTTTGATTATATTAGCAAGCCATATATGAGTATGAGCAGAAAAAGAATCTGGACTGAAGAAATTCTAAAACAAAACAAAGCATATACCAAGAAACATCTGTGCAGTAACACCTGAGGACTAACCCAATTTTGTTGAAGATATAAACTTTTAGCTGGGGAAGCAGTCACACAGGTTAAGCCAGAAATAAAAGGAAGGGAAAGTGGCAAGTCATGCAATAGTGGAGATAGAAATAAGGAATTCTGAGCATAACAGTGTGGGAAGAAAAATTTAGATAATAGTCATAGACATAAAATTTAGTTTGTCAAATGCCAAAATAGTTGGACATGAAGCAGTTACTTAACAGAACCAAGCCAAATTTAATAGTTTTTTAAATACCGTTTTTCTATTATTTTATTAAGGCATTTTGTAGGATATTAACTTGCTTTTTTATGACGGCTTATTTAAGTGAGGAAGTCTTTCCTGAAGAACTTGAGTGAAGATGCAAGTGCACATCTACAGTGTCCTCCTGCATTATTCAGATCAGACTTCTGTAACGAAATGCATAGACTGGGAGGCTTACAACAGAAATTGATTTTCTCATAGTTCTGTAGACTGACGTAATGATGTGAGGCTCCCAACATGGTCAGATTTTGTGAGACTCTGTTCTACTTTGCACGCACCATGTTTCTTGCCATGTTCTCACATAGAGAATACATATGGGTGTGGAGGGGGACTGTTTCCTGCCTGTTCTCATAAAGACATGTTATGGTTTAAATCTAGATGTCCCCCAAATCTTCATGTGCTCAAAGGTAGGAATTATGAAAGATGATTGTTTTATAGGGGCATTATAACCAACTTGCTGTTAGGAGGTGGGGCCAGTCGGAAGAGGCTGGGCACTGTGGGCTTGACCCAGGAAGGGTCTATCTCCCTTCTTGGCTTCTCCTCCGGTGCTCTGTGTTCCCTGGTGACCATGCCATGAAATTGATTTTTTTCCACCGTGCTCTTCTGCCATGTCACACTACCTTGAAGTCCTAGAGTACAGACCAAAACCTCGACAAACAGTGAGACAAAATAAATTTCTTCTCTTAGTTTTTGGGTGTCAGGTATTGTGTCTCAGTGATAAGGAAAGTAACTAAGACAGGACACTAATCCTGTTAAATCAAGGCTATATCCTTGCAACCTTATATACCCTCAATTACCTCCACAGGGGCTTTATTTACAAATACAGTTAAATTGAGGATCGGGAGTTCAATATATAAATTTTATGGGGATATAAACATCCAAGTCCATAGTACTATCCATCAAATTGTAACAGAAAAGCAGGTGTAAATGAGCTCAACATAATCTGCTATTTCATGGAAAGAAAGTATTCACAGCAGCCACATTCAGCCAGTTCAATAGTTACTACCAAGATGATATTTAAGTAAAAATGCTCCTAAATGTTGCAGGTCCATGGTCACTTTTGTTCTGAATGAATGTTCAAATCAGTTGTCCAGATAGAATTTGTAATATAGGCTGGGGATTTAGCTCAGTGGTTAGAGTGCTTACCTATCAACTCCAAGGCCTTGAATTCTTGAATTTGATCCCTGCCCCCCCCAAAAAAAAATTATAATGTAGTCTTGTATTCACATAATCAGAGGAAATTCTGACATGAGAGGGAGGGAGGCAGAGAGGGAGAGAGAGAGAGCAAAACAGAGAAAGAGAGAGAGAGAGAGAGGTTAATACAGGGTTAAAGTAGATTGTTCCTCTTACACTACTTTTACCCTATCACAGGCGCTAACCTATCCTTTTGCTTTTTTGTCAGCTGCTGTGTTTGAAAGTAATGTAACAATCCATGTAATATCTGCATTTTAATACTGATTGTGAGCCTGTCTCTGAGGTAACCTGTTTGGCAATATACTTGCAGGCTGCAACGACACCGATGTAACTTTCCAAATGACACTCTGGTTGTCCACAAGAGTAAAAGGAGCTATAACAAGAATGGCATTATTATCTTCTAGACTTTTGAAACAACCTCTTCCTTCAAATATTCAATATCTGTTTACCAAGGAAAATTGAAAATGGAATTGTCATTTTGGTGGTGAACTTTTATAGGTACCTGATATATTTATAGAAATTGGAAAACATTTCTTAGAATGCCACAGGAAATAAGAATTGTCACAGGTAGAAATGTTTTGGAGGAGAATATTATTATCACTATATTTTGCAAGGTCAAGGTGGGGAGCACTGAATAATTTGTTTTATCAGAATAAGATTGCCTATGGGAACACTGAACGTTGCACATGTCAGTCCCCATGGCATATTATGACAGTTTTGAAAAATAAATTATTATAAAGCATGTTTTATTGTTTATAAATAAGAGGTATAAAATTCATTTGTTTTTCCCATGAATCTTACTGTTTCTCCAAAATCAAGATTTAAGCAAATAAATGCTGAATATGTTTTGATATGAACATAAATTTGCCCCGTTCAGTTATGTTAGCTTTTTTATATAATACCTTTGGTCCTCTTCAGAACCTAGAAATAGAAATAACTCCTGATTTCAAAAAAAAAATGTTATTAAATTATTGGGCTGATGAGCTACAAGAATAAAAATGTAGCATGGGATATTTTGGCAGAATCTGGGTTAAATTTTTGATGTGTTAAGAAGGAAACATGTGACTTTAAAGCCAATCAAAAATTTCAATGGCATGTGGATAAATTTAGGATATTGCGTATGTTTCCATGATAAGAAAATGGAAAAAAAAAATAGATACATCATAGGAAAACTTAGCTTAATGATTCGTCTCAGGTGAAAATCATTTCTTTTAGAGCAGTAAAACAAATACTAAATTTACATATGTGTGTTCAGTCTTTACATACATTGGCATGCATATATAATATATCACTCTGCCTAATGTAGAATACGAATTCCTCACCAAAGTTTCACGTTATTCTGAAATCTTACAGATGCTTCCCACATCTTCTGATGCTATAACAAAAAATGCTTGATATTGCTCACATTGTGTCCTTCAAAATTCATAAAATTCTGGGCAATTGCTAGTTTTCCTAGGACCTGCTCTCACTGAGTAATATAGAGGCCTCATACACCATTTTCAGAATTGGGCTACACTGCTTCCGCTTCAGATTTCCCACTCAAATGAAGATGGATTCTTGAATTATCCAGAATCTTTTAATTTTAAATCTTAATTCTCTGGGCTCTCACTAGGCAATGATAGAATATGAGCCTATTGTGAGTACTATAGCTGATGACCAAAGTGCCAGTCATGGAAAATGGACGGTTTCGGAGTATTTAGAGCAGCTTTATTTCCTCAGCAGATATTTGTGTGTATTTGGGGATGAATCATTGTCTCCTTATTCTTCTCCTTTGTCCCAGAAAGGTCTCTAAAGTACAAAAAGTGAAACTAGTTATTTTTTCCATCCACTGTGATAGATGTGGGGGGGTGCATTCTTAATGAGGAACAAATAATAAAGTTACATTTAGTATAGAAACTTTCTACTTCAACAAGCTCCAGTCCAATATGACAGTTTTCAACAAATGAGTTGTTTTAGTTTATAAGACATTTACATTCCACGATAAAAGCTCCTCTCAGAGGTACTGGAACACATTCAGTAATAATATTTGATAAACAGAACTCCCTCTGTCTCTCTCCCAGGTGGTCAGATCACCACTAGAGATAGACACAACACAGGGAATACAAAAGAAAACACTACAGTAACCATGACGGGGAGGGTATGTGTGCATGTGTGTGTGTGCGTGTGTGTGTGTGTGTGTAAAGTTATACTTCAATCCAAAGTAAAATCTTTACTTATCCTAAGTTAATAATTATTTAATATGTAAGGGCAAATACTTGAATGGTTTCTATCCAAACTGTTATACACACACATGCACACACACACACGCACACACACACATACACACACACATTCATGAAAAGTAAATCCCTAAAAGGAAGAACTTAATAAAAACACATTTACAAGCCGATAGATAAACACAGTCAAGGTCGCACCCACAAGGTAATTTAACCTTTTCTGAAATACTTTGGTATACTTTCCCTGCATCTGCATGAAATTTGAAACAAAGAAAGTAATTTCACCTAAAAAATATTCAGAGTAAGATATGCTCAAAAATATAAACTGTTAATAATTATTGTCAATTTCTCTCACAACATTTGAAGAATATACATACACAAACACAAATTTATTTTACAAAAGTATAATGAGGGATTCTCAAGATGTTAAGGTTAAATATTGCCTATTTTTAAGTTATACAGAGTTATTCTTTTTTATGAAAAAACATTTCTTAACAAACTAAGGACAGACTAACAGTTAATACATTGTGATCATTATCTTTGAAAAAGTTACTCAGACTACAAAACATAAACCCAAATAATTCTTTAAAAAAGAAACAAACACATAATAATATAAAACTTTCTTTTCAATGATCTGAGATAGACTAGCAGCATAAATGAAACAAATTAACACATATATGAAAACGTTTTTGAAACCATAGCATTCTACAGATAATTTTTAAATTATCACACACAGAATCTCTTAAAAATATCAATGTAATCTTATGTGATTAGTCATTGTATAATTATTGATAAAAAAAATCACCACAATAATGAATTCTTATTTTACAACAAAGAGGGACAGCAGACATGAAAACTATAATTCAGATGAGCTGTATCAGAGATATACTCTCAATAAGGAAAACTTTGAAGTTTTTTGCCTTATTTTCAAATTTAACAAATATTTAATCCAACTGTAAGACATGTATTGTTTTGTTCTGTTTTGTTTTGTTTCATTTTGAGACAGGGTTTCACTCTGTATTTCAAGCTAGCCTTGAATTCACTATGTGTGCTATGCTGGCCTCAAACACAATGGCAATCCTCCTGCCTCAGCCTCCCAAGTGCTGGGATAACAAAAATTGACCACCACATCTGGCTAAGGTAGTCTTTTAAAATAATGTATATAATATTACAAGTACAAATTCTGTATAATGGTTGGCCTCCCTTAAAAATCAGAAAACAAAACCTGAAAAACTTTTTTCAGAAATATATAACCATATAATTATACATGAAAAGACCGTATGCAGTATGTCACTCCAAAGTTTAATCTTTTGTCTATCTATCTCTAGCTAAGTCAGGAAATAGCAAGAGTGTCAGCCATGCAACTACAAGAAACTGAATTTTTCCAACAACCTGAATCATCAAAGAACTGTGCTTTCTCCTTGGTAGAGTCTCCAGGCCTGACTATAACTGAATTTTAACTTGGCAGACCTCTGCAGGACTTCCAATTACAGCAGTGTAAGGCAATAATTTGTGTTGTAAGCTAAGGTTGTGGTAATTTTGTTATGACTGTGCCTTAGTTTGGTTTGTACTGCTGTCACAGATTACCTAAGGTTACATAATTTATGTGAGCAGAAATGGCAGTTCTGGAGGCTTGGAAATCCAAAATCAACCCCCTGTGTCTGGGGTCTAGTGAGGCTTTCTTGTCACATGGAGTGGCGGGTCAGCAGAACAAGCTGTCTGTCTGCATGCTGCCCTGTGAGGCCTGTTCCAGGAGCTCCCGGCCCTTATAAGGAGAGAGGAGTCCTGTTTTCTCAGGTAAAGAAATACTGAGATTTAATAAAGTTAAAACCAGCAGGGTTAAACTATTAATGGAAGTGTATTAATGGGAGTTTTTTTTTATGCTTTTCTTACCTAAATCTACCTCACATACTTCAGAAAGCAGTTGCATAGCCAGGCTTGTCCTTCATGGGAGTGCTTTGACCATGATGGGGGCTTGGCAGGTACATATACTGCTGGCCAAGTGTAACTACAACTCCTTGATCCCAGGTATCATTTTATCGTTTTATGTTACATATTTAGACAAGCTTGGCCCGAGATGCTGACCACTGTGTACCCCAACACTGACACCAATATTGTTGCAATATCATCTTGTTTCTTAGCAGTCTGTAGCAGTCACCGAGTGGCCGGTGTTGGTCCTTTCACACTCTTCCCTGTGGTCTTGGCTTTGCTGTCGTGACAGCGATACCAGTTCTCAACAGGCTCCAGCAAAGTTCCTGAGAGCCTGAGGGAGAGGCTGTTTTTCTGAGGAAAATCTGAGTAGCCCTTCATCTTCTTTACTCAGGATGTCTTAACCATTGTCTTTTGACTCACTCTCCTTCTCCCATGCTTGAATATGTTTATTCTAATTACCCCTTTACCCTTTTGGTACCAGATCTTTTGAGATATTTGCACTTATCTAAATGGTTCATAATTATAATGTTCCCAGTTGAAAAATTCAATAATTAGAAAAATGTGGATTTTGTTATAAGCTGCAAAGCAGTATTGACCAGGTTTTTGTAAGGTATATTTCTATTTTTATTAGTACACATTTATAGTATATTAAGGATTCCAATCATTGTGGGAAGTTGTTACATGTATATACCACATCTTAATTCCTTCCATATTCCCTTCACTTTCTGTCCCCCATCCTCCCTCCATCTCTTTGTTCCTGTCCCATTTGTAAAACTACTACCTCCCTGTATTTTATTAGCTATCTTTTCTTTTGCTCTTTAATTTATTTGTACTTTTGGTTTCTCCTACATGAGAAACCATGCCATACTTCAGCTTGCGTGTGATTAATTTCTCTTGTCTCACGTTGTGTCCATTTTCTTACAAATGACTCAAATGTATCTTTCTTTATGGCACAGCAGTGTTCCATTGTGTATAAATATGACATTTTCTTTCTCCATGCATCTGTTGATGGACCTACAAGTCACTTCCAAAGTGTAGGTATTAGGAGTAATAGTGCTATAAACATAGGTATGCATGTTTCATTGAAACATGATGTTTTTAACTCTTTGGAAAGGTACCTAGAAGGGGAATAGCTGGGTTGAATGGAATTTTTATTTTTAGTTCTTTGAGAAAACTCCATACCGTTTTCCAAAATGCTGTAATAGTTTACATTCCCATCAACAATGTAGAAGGGTTACCTTATCTGCACAGCCATGCTGGCATTAGTTTTACTTTATGATGATGTCGATTATTTCTGGAGTAAAATGGAATTTCATTGTTGTTTAATTAGCATTTCTTAATGACCAGAGATGCTGAGCATTTCTTCATGTATTTGTACTTCTGAGAAGTGTCTATTCATTTCAATTTCCCTTTCTTATTGTGTTCTTTTAAGAGTTCTAATTTTTTTTAATTCTTTTTACAGTCTAGATATTATTCGTCTTTCTGAGGTATAGTTAGCAATTTTTTTCCCATTTTGTAGGTTGCCTCTTCACTTTATTACTGCCAACAATGTAGAAGGTTCCTTTTGCCCTACAGCCTCACCACCGTTCTTTATTATTAGATTTCTTGAATGATAGCCATAATTTCTAGGATAAGATGGAATCTCAATGTTGTCTTAATTTCAGTTTCTCTAATGGCCTGTGATGATGAATGTTGTGTGTGTGTGTGTGTGTGTGTGTGTGTGTGTGTGTGTGTGTGTGCATTTATTGGCCATATTTTATTTCACTTTCTGAGAGGTGTCTATTCATTTCATTTGCCAATTTTTGAATATTTTGGGAGGGTCTAATTTTTAGTACATTATATATTCTAAATACTAGTGTTCTGTCTGAGGACTCTTATATGAGAAATTCAAATTATAAATAAAACCAAATTAAAGATAGATAATAGGAAGTTTTATCTATTAACTAGATAAAAACAGATTATTCTCAAGTGGAAAGGGAATCAAGAGGTGGAAGGAGGGACAGTGAGATAAGAAAATCTCACATATGAAAATAATTAAAATTCCCCATAAATGTATAACCTCCCTATAAGAAATGTAATCATTATGTATTACAAACATGTACTAATAAACTAAACACATACATAGAGAATAGCATGACATGGCAGCTTCAAGATATAAGCAGAGAACATTTTATGGATTATTCAGGCAAAACCAGCAAGAGCAGTAGGCCTGCAAAGTACAGAAACAATGGAAAACCCATACAAAAAAAAAATAGTCAAAGGGTAAGCCTGGGACAATTTGGTAAGGTTTAACAGGACACAGAAGAGTCTTTGATGACATTCTAGAGCAAGTAGTGACTGTAAGACAGGCAGTAGTATAACTTGAATTATAGCTCTAAAGAACTACTGTAGATGTCGCTCAGAAAAGAAACTCTAAGTGAGCATGAGAGAGTCAGTGAAGAGGCTGGCATAGAGGCTTGGTCACCCAGGGAGAGCCGTCGCTTGGGAGTAGGACAGTAGAACTGGAGGTGGTATGAGATGCTCAAGATCTGGATGCATTTAGAAATAACATCAGCAAGATTCATGCCTGTTGAGTGCAGGCTTAATAAAAAGAGAAGAACCAAATAATTTGTCCCAAGCAACATGACAGAATAGTTTTATAGTTTCCTGACATAGAATCAATAAAAGTTAGTCAGGTGTGCAGAGAAGGCACAGGTAAGATGCAGGACTTCAACAATGGGACTTTTTTTTTTTTTTAATTGGTGGTACTGAGGATTGCAACCACAGCCTTTGCAGTTAGCTACATCCCTATCCCTTGTTTTGTCTGTGGCAGAGTCTCTCTAAGCTGATAACTTGCCTTGGCTGGACTCGAACTTGCAATCTTCTTGCTTCAGCCTCCCAGAGTACTGGAATTATAGGAATGTGCTATCACACATGGCTTCAGTATTGGAGCATTTACACTAAGCTGTCAATTTGGTTGCCTTAAGAGACCCCTATGAATGAGTAAAGCACACCTCTTCATGTGTCTAGCTGGGTCATGGAGGCATGACCTTGGGAAGTATAATAGTCCCTGTGCCTTACTCTCCAGTTGTCTTCCCTTGTACTCTTTGTACCCTGCTTGCTATGACCTAAGCAGCTTTGCGGACAAATACAAACATATTATTCTTGAGACGCTAGTAGAGATACAAATGAAAATGGTCTATAGACAATTGTGTTAGGCTTTAGAATTCAGGGAGGGGCGTCATTGTTTAAAACTGTGATTTGGGGATAATTATAAAATATCTGTAATGGTTAATGTTGACTATCTGCTTGATTGGATTAAGAGATGTTAAAAAAGAGCGCTCCTGAGTTTGCCAATAAGAGTGTCCAGTGATTGTCAGTATGTGGGCCATAAATCGAGCAGAAAAACATGGCCAAATAGAGACAGAACCACCCAGTGGACTTGCAGTCAATAAGAAATGAAAAAAAAGTAGGAAGAAGTTGGCCTAAGTTTGAAAATTTCCATTCTGCTTGATAAGTGATACTACTGCTATCACCTTTGGAGATCAGACTCCGGCATCTTCAACTTTTCAAAATGGATTCTCAGCAGTAACTCTGGGGGAGCTTCCAGGCCTTCAGCCTTGAACTGGTGCTGCATCCCTAATTCCCAGCTTTCTGCAGCTTCTAGCTCATTGGACTGTGCAGCTACTCAACTATCTGGTGATCCATCTTGCAGATGAACATAGTGGACTGTCCCACCTCTGATCTTTTAAATCTAGCTAATAAATCAACTTGGATAATAAGGGAGCAGTTGTCTATCAATTCTCTTCCACCAGAGAACCCTTTAAACATAGTGGGTATTTAGAGTTTCACAACTGAATGGAGAACAGATGTAATGACCTCCCCATATAGAGAAGAGGGCAAAGACTCAGCTTAAAGCCCCCCCATACTTCACTGTGGATAAGAATAATCAGCAATGAAATTGGGAAATGAGACCAAGTAATATAGAAGAGAATTCAGGTAAGTGGGGTGCCCAAGAAATCAAATACAGATTTTGTTTTACTAAGTACAAAGTGAGCAGTCTTCTTCAATTTAACTGAGAAAATGGGCAAGGTTAAGCATTAGAATGTAAGATAGATTTTGAATTGTGAAACACCCTGGTGAATTTGACAAGAGCAACATTAATGGGTTAATGCTCATGAAGTCCCCAGTGAAGTAAGATCAAGACAAAAAAGGAGGAATTAAAGGAAACAAAGCTTAAGGTCTCTGAGCATTTACTTCTCACTTGAATTCTGAACAAGTCGAAAATTAAAACAGTATTGCTGATACATGACAAACATACAAAATATTTTCTTTTGTGATTCTAGAAGTTAAATTGGACCATGTTTGTGACTTTTAATTGTTGGCCAGATGAGATTGGTAACTGAATATCAGAATCATATACAGGCTGAACTACTCAGGCCTTGGTTGTTCTAGAAGATCTTTCCCCTGAAGAATTAGCAGAAAACAAGCTTCCTGAAGAGGACTTATTTGCAAGTAGAAGAAAGGGCAATTATGCTGTGTGTCCTCTCCAAATGACATATATCAGATCACTTCTTCCGTGGTGAAATAGAGAGATAGAGAAAATCCAGAAATTGCACCTAGCACAGCTTCTGTCAGGGAAAAGGACCATTGAGACTGAAAAGCAAATATTTTGCTAACAATATCCAAGACACTGGGGAGATTTTCTTTAAGTTGTGCAAATGTGGGATGATAGCTAGATGATGAGAAGAGTTGAAAGTGTTTATTTATAAGATGCAAAATAGAAATCTCAATAGAAAAATAGGACATCTATTTTTTCTTAGCCCTTACAACTTCATAGTTTGTTAAAGATAATTAATCTGTGAATTGTCTGTCTCCCCTGGAGAAATTTTGGTTCCATTAAATAAGAATATATTTTATCTCTTTTATAAACATATATCTTTACCTGTACTTTCCATATGTTTTGTAAATATGTATTGAATGTATTAAAATTTACTGACCATATTTTCATATATAAATAACAATATGCTTGACATCGCATAATCCAAACCTGTTATAAAATCAGAAGACATGAATTTAAATCAAGACTGGACATTTTTGTCATATTGAGTAAATATTCTAAACTGTGGATTAAGTCTTTCTTCATCTAAAACTGAGGGTAAAATAATTTTCAGATGTAGAGATGTATTTTAAACATGAATTCATGTAACAGGTGTAAAAAGCCTTTGAAGAGATTGATTGTGGAATATCATCCCATTTCTCTGTCTTTGTGCCTTAAACTTTTGATTTCCCTTTAAACCAGAAGGTGTCTACTTGTCTTCATTCAGGGAAATATTATCTGTGAATGACGTGTTAGTGTGCAGTAGGGTTACATTAGTAAATATATTTTTAAACAAAGAGATACAGACTTTGTGATACTGCATATGTTTTTCAAACTACATGATCTTTTAAAATTAATCATTTTAACAATGTTTTAACCGGTATCAAGTTAATATAAAGTAGTTCTTACATTTCCATTTAAAAACTTAAATTATAGCTGAAGAATAAATTTGTGCTGATGATATATGAGCAGAAAAATTAAGAGGCATCCATCTCATCAAACAGTATGGTGTCCTAGGGAAATATAGCAAGTCAGAGGTAATTATAATTTCTAAGTACAGTACTCATTCTGTGAAATTGGATTATAATTTTCTTGTTGTTACTCTCACCACCAAGCAACAATGAATACTGGTATAATTCAAACTCTATTACTTTATAACACAATAGTTCAGCAGTCTAGAATGATTACCTTACCTCATTATATTTATGCACTTAAATTGTGCCAAAAGACACCGGGATGCAAATTTCTAAAATATTTTCTAACTTCCCATTGATTCTCTCCACGATCACCTCTGACTAAAAAAATAGGCTTGCATCAGAGGGTGTTCAGATAATGAGTAGACATTAGAATAAACATCCCGTGAATAGCAGTGTTTCTTTAAATTATAATTGTCAATGAAGCAGTTATAAAATTAGTGCCCTACAAAAAGAAAACTATAATGTAGACATACAGAAGACAAATCAAATAGAAGTGTTTCTTCATATTATTATACAAGACCAAAGTAAATAAATATTAAAAACAGCAACAAAATAATCTGAGTGAAACAACACATTTATAGAATAGGAGAACTTAACACATTTTCTTACTAAAATAATTCATCAATATATATTTGCAAAAATATTTAGTGTCACAGGAGATATTTGGGTCAAAGCAGCTAGTGAAGAATGAATACAGAGAAAAAAAATTAAATCACGAACTGGTCTCCACCACTGAACCTTTTCAGGGGAGGTAAAAAATTCTTTATAAGAACATGAATTGAAACAGGAGAAATGTTTCTGGTATATACAAAGACCCTTCCTTCAAACAAGTGATAACTAGGAGGATTCTATTTTGCACCCCCCCCCGATGGGTTTTCTGTGCCATGTGCTAAACTACTTTGAGTGTTCCTGCTAAGGAGACTTGCGTCCATGACAAGCTTCCCCAGAACTCCCTGATAGTCATTTATTTTCTCAGTGAAGAGGGAAGTGTCAGAGTAGTGTCCAAC
This sequence comes from Hystrix cristata, assembly GCA_004026905.1. Classification (NCBI taxonomy): domain Eukaryota; kingdom Metazoa; phylum Chordata; class Mammalia; order Rodentia; family Hystricidae; genus Hystrix; species Hystrix cristata. The sequence continues at coordinate 64,261 of PVJO010001997.1, read as the reverse complement.
ATCATGTCCCCAGCCCTAAAAGAAACGAACTGTGGCTTACCACAAGACTGAACCTTAATGCGCCTTCCCACATCTTTAAAATGGGGTTAATAGGAGGCTTTTTAAAGCACTGCTTAGTAATCACTAAACGACATTAAATTTCATTATGTTCATTAAGCATTCAGAGCAGTACCTAGAGAAGTACACTCTATCCAACAACACACATGAAAAATACTGTTGTTTACAAGGTAAGTCTGAAAATGTGCAAGTTTCATGGGAAAATCCAGATTTTTCCATTTCTTTCTTGCAGCAAGATCAGATCTTACAACAAGAAAATATATACAAAAGATAAAGAAGATCATTACACGGCTCTGAAAAGAGTCAATTCTCCAAGACCTACAAACCCTTAATAAGTAGGTGCCAAAGAGCAATGTCAAAATATGTGAGGGAAAAACTGATAAAACTGCAAGGAAATAAGCATATCCACTATTATAGTTGAAGATTTTCAACACTCCTCAATCAATAATTGACAGATCCAAAAGGAAGAAAATCAGAAAATATATAATTATAATGAACAGCTGGGTCTAATTAACATCTGTAACATATTTCATCTTGCAACAGAAGAATACAAACACTTTTCAAGATAAAATGGAACATTCCCAAGAAAGACCACATTCTGAGGCGCTACTGATACTTTAAAAATTTACAAGAATAGAAAACATACAAAGTGTGATTCCACATCAAAATCAATTTAGCTAAAAGTTAACAGTGGAAACTTACATCAGAAACCAAATATATTTGGAATATAACACTAAAGACATTTAAATAACCCAAAGTGAAACAAAAGTCTCAAAAATTTATAAAAATATAATTAATGCTAAAATGGATAAAACTAAAATTATTAAAATGTGTAGGTTGTGGCAAACCAGCATTTAGATATAAATTTATGTCACTGACTATACATATTAGAAAATAAGAGAGATTTAAAATAAAATTTTATTTTTGCACATTAGAAAATTAGACAAAATAAGCTTAAACAAATATTAAAGAAATTTCAAAGAATTAAAACAGAAATCAATGAAATTAAACGCATGAAATGAATGAGCTGGATTCAATCCACGGTACCACAAAACTGACAAAAACTACAATAATAAAACAAAGTAGATATTTGAAAACAACAATGAAATTGACCAACTTCTTGTCATGCTAAGGGAAAAAGAGATTTAAAAAAATAAGTACTAATATTAGAAATTTCAAAAGTAATGATCACTGCAAGTCATACTGACCATGTTAATAGGATAATAAAGAAATGCTATGGACAACTCTGTGATACAGATTTGATAAATTAGATGAAATGGACCAATTTATTCTAACACCATCTATCAAACACATACAAAAACAGAGATAATATGGACTGCTTAATATATTTCAAAGAATCTTAATTAACAGTTACTAATATTCTAAAACAAAAACATTAAACCAAGATGTGGTCACTAGTGAATTCTACCAATATTTAAAGAACATATGATATGAGCTCCAGGAAACAGAAGCAGAAAGCAAACTTCCTAATTCATTCCATGCAGGCAGAATCAATATAAAACATGAGACATGTTCACAAAAGAAAAACAACAGACCCCCATTTCTTATAAGCATAGATGCTAAATTTCCCACTGAAAAGCTAGTAAGTTTTATGCAAGAATATATAACGATTATCAAACATGATTTACTGGGATTTATTCTAGGTGTGCAAAGTAGTTCAACATTTGAAAACCAACTGAGAAAATGAATCCATCCCATGTCAAGACTGAAGAGGAAAAATGATATAATTAGAAGAAAAAGAAAAATCATGTAACCAGAATCCATAGAAACAGGAAAGGCATTTGGCAAAATTCACCATGAATCTATCATCAAAACTTTCACCAAACTGGTAAACAAAATGTATAAAAATTTTTTCTCAATTCGATCTTTCAATTCAATATAAATATAAACCCAATAAAACCCCAGCATATCTTTAAAAAGTCAAATAGACACAATACTGAACATGAACACTCAGAAGACTATTCAGCTTTATGATTTACTATAAAGTTCCAAAAATGAAGACAGTAAGTTATTGATGAAAAATTGAATAAACAAATTGATGGGACAGAAAAGAGCCAGACATAGAAGAACAATAATATAGTCTGTCTTTTACAAAGGAGAAGACACTAAAAGAAAGGATATTCACTTCAACTGTCTAGGTTTATGATTAACACACAAAATCAACTTATTTCCCATGTATAAGTGATAAACAGTTGGAAATTGAAATTTTTTAAATCCCCTTTATATTAGCATGATAAATGAAATATTTGCCTAAGTATAACAAAAATAATGAGACATGCATATGTAAGAAAAACAAGTCTAGCTTGAACGGAAATAAAAATCTGCAAATGTTTTTGAGAATTTGTGCCCTTGAAATACATAAATTGCCTCTCCACACTGATTCACTAGGTGACAAAAAATGTCACCATTTAAACACTTTTCTGAAAGTCCTTTGATTTTTCAAAAAGGCAGAAGATGAACAGGATGTCTACCTACCAAACATACATTTACGACAAAATTATTTCAAGATTATAAAATGATTAGGTTTTGATAGATGCTTTTAATTTACCCACTGGATAAATTTTTTCATAGGAAAAATAAGTTATTTTTCATTTCTAGCTTTTTTGTAAGAATGATCTCACATAAAAATACATGGTGTGTTTAAGAACACAACAAATTTGAGTCCGTTTTGTTAAATCAAGATCCATTTACTTGAGATTACTTTCTCTTTTGAATAGGGAACATTATCATCCTGACCTACTTTGTTTTACAAAACCCAGGTGTGTGGTAAAATGGGTATAGTCCCTTTTCACTAGAGATATTATGTAATGAAAGAAAAAAATATGACATTGGCAAAACAGCTCAATTTCAAAGCATTTTTGAATTGAAAGATTATTGGATGTTTACCTTATTACTTAAAAGTGTAGTACTGTTCAGCGTGTCCTACAAAAACTGACTGGTGTAATACATTGATGCAATCTAGCTAAACAGTTTAAAATATTTAAGGAAAAAATACAGATTTGTGGTAACCTCACTGCATCTTACCCATTAATTAACACACATCTACCTTTCTCTACAGGACAGGACATTTATTGCGTCTGAGATACAAAAAGAGATAAAACTGACTTTGCTGGAGGTTCTTGACAATATTAGGGTAGATATAAAAAGATCTACCAGGATTGTAATAAATTCCCAGAATATACAAAATATTGGTTTCCCATGTTGTCTGAATGTGAATTAGGCCATAATTTTCCCTATTAGCATGTTGTAAAAACAGAGTACCATCCCAACATTTTTGGAAAAAAATGCAAATATTTGGAGGCATAAAAGAGAATGTGTTCATTGTGAATATATGCTAAGCTTAAAAGGATGAGATCAATAGACTAAAGTGAAGAGGGGAATTCATGCCAGATTGGAAGACAATGTATATGAGGTGATCCCTGAGCCATACTGACATGAATCAGGGTCACAGCAAAAGAACCATAAAACAACAGTCAGGCAGTGTACATACAATCCCTCTAATTTCCATTGGCTGTATTTACAAAGTGAGGAATATTCTAAAGTATTATCCATGTAACTAAATACATGTATAAGCACATTCATCAAAACAATATTGTATTTCAAAAGAATCAGACTTCCTAAGTTCATCAAAAATATTATGCTTGTAAAATAATCTGGGACTTTTTAATTTTAGTAATTCTCACCAACACTTGCAAAGCTATTTCATTTCCCACTCTCAAATGTAATTTTCTGCCATCTTCTTACAAGAATACAATTCAAAAAAAAAAAAAGAATACAATTCATACAGTAACAGATAAAATACCAGTACTACTAAAGATATATCAAAAATGCTTTAAAAGGGATGCTGCACATTGTTATATCCAATTTTACTAGAAAAAATAGCTAAATCTAATCATTGAATTATCATTTTAGGAACTGTAAGGCCCTTAAGCAATTCCTGTTTCTAAAGTCAGAACCAGTTACAACACTATGCCTGATATGTGTCTAATAATGACAGTGCTTTCTTTGTCCCCACAATCAAAGCAGTAAATTCTAGTCAGTGAATACCAACAAAATATAAAAAAGTGCAAAAACCAAACTGATAAAATTAGCACACACAAGTATTTTTTAAATAATAATATATTCCCATAAAGTTGCAAAAATGCCCGTAATCCATTTTTTCCAGTAGCAACATTTCAACAGCTGTGATAGACTATCACATTCAAAAATTTCCATTTGTACCATAAACAGAATGTCTTATAGTTTACATTTTACATGTAGTCATTTGTGTGTTTGGGTGTATTTATTTGTACATGATTTCAGCCCCTAAAAGTCTTCCACATGTTATCCTTTATCTACACACAACCAAACCTATCCCTAATTACCGATAATTGACAGTCTGTTTTCTATCCCTTTAAGAATGTGACATAAATAGAATAATGCAGGATTTAACATTTTAGTGTATTATTCCCATTATTTTAAATCTTGTCTAGTAAGTCCCAAATGTATGCCATATCTGAGTGTCATTAAAATTTTTGCCTGTTTTTTAAATTTTATATTTGTTTCAGAGTAACAATTTTTCTTGAAGTTATTGACCTATTACATCGGGAAAAGGAATTTGATGTGAGAATTCATGTTAACCTGCTTTCAAATTGTTCTCTATAGGTGTGTTTATCATCAACAAAGAAAGATACTGGAGACTTCAATTTTCTTTGTCTTCTTGTTTTTGTGTCTCGATGTATTCTCATTGCTTTAATAAGTCTGTTTTGCAACTCTTTCATATGTAGTTTACTATACTATAGGATTCTTCTTAGTGTGGTCATAAAATCTGAAGGTAGGGGTTTATTCTACAATCTAATGATTACATCTAAGCAGGGGTTCCTCAGTTTTTCCTGCTTCAGGTAGATGTGAATGTTAGAGGAAGCTGGAGAAGTGTGCTTGCCCTTCTGCGTGGCTGGGTGGTGCTCTGGTCATGTCTTCTTTCTCTGGAGACTAGGTAATTTTATAGAAAATTCTCTAGCAGTGTTTCATGGTAACTACTTCCATTCCCTCGTTTTTAGCTTTTAAATTCTAGACTCTGGAGGAGTTCATGGAGGTAAATCTCATGAAAGTGTAGCATCTTCGCTCCTCCTTACAGTGTGGTCCCAGCAGTCTCCCACTCCCACTCTAGCACCTACTTAGCCGCCAAATTATCAGAAGTTTTTCCCAGTGTACAGCTCCAGTGGCTTCTCTTCTATTTGAGCAAATTTTGACTGGGATTCATAGATCTGTCTCCTTAGATTTGGGGGCAGTTGTCTGCCAAGCAACCTTAGTTCTCTGACACTTTAAGAAATAGTGTTGAATTTCAGTTTGATATTTTTATTACGGAAGGATGAGAGTGAAGACTTCCAAACTCCTTAGATGACCACTCCTTGATTTTGTTTTGTTTCTTTTCGAGCAACTGGTTCAAGCTGTCCTTTTAAGGTAGCCTCCTAAGTATCTGGGATTACAGGCACAGAATAATAAACCCAGAGCTTAATTATTTGTTTTTCTTTCTTTTTCTTTTTTTTTTCATTTTTCATGAAATGTTTTTTTTTTAATTCTTTCAAGATGCTGTGTCTCTTAATAGTTTGTACATTTCATTGTTGCACTCTATTCCTTAGCATGACTGTAATACAGTGTGTATTCCTTCTATCTTCACCTGCTGAAGAATATTTAGTTTTCCATTTGGAGATGAGGAATAATCAATGTTACTGTGAGCATTTACATTAAGTTTCATGCGAACATACATTTCCATTTCTCTGAGACTAATGTCCAAGATAACAATAGCTGAGTTGAATAGTAATTGAATGTTTAGTTTTGTGATAAAGCATCAAGTTGTTTTCTAGGATGGCTTTACAGTTTTACCAGAAATGTGGGAATAATCTATTCTCTCCATATTCTCACCAGCATCTGATGTACAATTATTGCTACATATGTTACAAAAAATAATTTTATAATTACAACTGATGTTGTTTTTCACAGTATTTCACACTTTGATATCAATATTATCACCTTTATATTTTCTAATGTTTACCATTTGTTTACTTTAATTGATTGACAAAGCATCTGTGTATTTTTATGAGATACAGTGTTTTGGTTCATGTATACAATAGGTGCTTATCAACCAGGTTTCATCATTTCTATACGGTTTACACTTAAATATTTTGTTTTAAATTTCGGCATTTCTATGAAGTACATATGCATTAATTCCTAGAAAATAGTTCATAAATATATGACAATGTGTAAATTAAGATTAGACATGCAAAATACTTAAGAGGGTTCCGGGTTCACAACACAATCATTGATTACGTTGTGTTTTCTCATGGGATCACTACACTTTTCCTCCTTGCCCTTTTCTGTTTCTCAAACATGTCCCCAAGTAAGTCAAAATTTGTTTATCTGTATCCTAGTGTCCAAAATTTCTACTGGATTTCGTTACTAGAAGTCTGAACTATATTAATGGTTATTGAGAAATTAAAATTTCATTACAAGTACAGTCAATCAGTTACAATATTTTCTTTATATTATATGATTATAAGTTACCATTGTTTATGGATATTTTAGGACTTGTGTTGGCATCAAATTTTGGTCAATATATTCTTCATAAAGGTTTTCTTGCAAATGAACTTTATTGAAATGGCAATAAATCAATAAAAGAAAAACCTATTTTAAATTTAAATGTAAATCTAGAATAAACATTTGAGAAGGGTCAACAATATCTTATCTGGTGTAAAAGGAAGAGAATGAAAATATGTTGTTGCTGCTTCCTATCGCATCCCTAAAGAGGATATCAGAAACCAGCACAGCGATTTCCTAGGATAAAATCGCTCAGAGGGAGCTATGTACTGAACTGGAGAGTGACAACTGAGTCGATCAGGAAAAGGAGTAAAGATTTTACTCCCTCTCTTATTGTACTTCAAATTTCTTGAACTATATAAATCTACTACCCGTGAAAAAAATTAAAAGTAAGACTTGTGCTAAACTTCTCACCATAAAATAAAATTAAGGGTTTTTAAAAAAGGTAAAATTTAAAACTTCTGTTTCTCTGTCTAGCAAAAGCTGTGAGGTTCTTTGTTATAAAGATGATGATATGCTGGCTTTTTAGCTATTTTAACTTAAAAAATAACTGACTTCCTCCGTGTATCTGTCACTCACTCCACTGTCAGGACACAAATGTGTTTTCCTCCAGTCCATTGTTAGCACCATGAACAGACAGCTGATGCTGAAGACTCATCTGAGAGGGCCAAGAGCTGCATAGAGAAAGACCACAGAGTTTTCGTGTGAAATGTAGGTAGAGTTATGGAAAACCTACATGAACTTATGATTAAAACACACCATCTTACTGAAGTTTGTGTTTTCAGAATTCCTGTATATATCTGTGTTTAGGAAAGTGAGAGGGAATATTTTAAGGAATATTAAATGAGATATTTTAAATTACATTTACTAATAGTCTCCAAAAATTTTTACATCATCCGTTCTGAAGGATATGTTTAAAGATGTCTGCTAATTTAAAAATGATTAGATAACACAACTAAGAGGACATAAATCATATTTTTTATTATTAATGCAATGGGGGTTAAGGAAAATGAATTTTCATGAGGAGTATTATGGAATTTTAATTCATGTCAACATCAAAATTCTGCTTACGGATTTTGCCCTTAATGTTGCAATATATACTGATGCCTTTAAATTATCTATCACTCTATCATCGTTCTAACATGCAAATCATAACAATGCTAAGATTCCATCTCACTCCAGAAAGAACAGCTACTATCAAGAAATCAACCAATAACAAAAACTGGTGGGGCTGTGGGGAGAGAGGAACGCTCTTCCACTGTTTGTGGGAATGTAGGCTGGTCCAACCACTGTGAAAATGGAGATTCTTCAAAAGACTACAACTAAAGGTTCCATTTGACCCAGGTATTCCTCTGCTTGGTATCTTCCCAGAAGTATTAAAAACATCATACCACAGTGATATATACACAACCATGTTTAGAGCAACACAATTTGTAATAGCTAAGTCTTGGAAACAACCCAAAGGCCCAACAGCTAATGAATGGCTAAAGAAGATGTGGTTTTTCTACACAATGCAGTACTACTCTGCCACAAAAATAGTATAAACTAGAGTCATTTTTAGGTAAATGGATGCACCTTGAGAACATACTCTTAAGTAAAATAAATCAGACACTCATAAGTACATATTGAATTGTTTCTCTGATATGAGAAACCTTAAGTGTACATAAGGACAAAGAAGTATAATAGATATCATGTCAAAGAAAGATAATATTCAAAAGGGGGGAGAACTAGAAAGGGAGGAGGTGGGGAAAGAAGGAAGGAAGAAAGAAGAGAAAGAAAACAGGGGAAAAGATGGAAAAATGTAAATAAACCTGCTGTAAATAGGGAAGTATGGGGGTATAGAAGGGAGAGGTGGGGAAGAGGAGGGGGAACCAAGATACATCATGTACAGGTACAAAATAACCATGATGAATGTGATCATTATGTATACACTGTACCAATATATGTTCTTCGTTAAAAAAAATTTAAAGTATATTAAATAAATTGTGAACTACAGAAGATAATTTACAGATTGAAATAAGATTCATTAATGTATGGCATAGAAACTAGTATGTGTATTCTCAGATAAAACATTTCTCTGACAAGTTTCAATGTTAAAATTCAAACTCTAGAAGTTAGACAATATTAAGATGGATTATAAAACAAAAAGCTACTAAAAATACCAAAAATGTTCAAGAAATTCTTTGAGAGTCAAGAAATGATATTTTTATTTTAGATAGGTGATACTGAGAATAATAAGCAACAAAATAGATAGGAAATAAGGAAAAATGAAAGAATATCAGAATACCAGAAAATGGCCATTAAGAAGAGAAACAAACATAACATAAATTGTACTGGAAGGTATTTAAAATGTTACCTAAAAACATATTTCCTCAGCTTTCTTATTGTAGCAGATCCAGTCTTACATAGGGCAATAAAATTATTTGGAAGCTTTAAAATGTTTTAAAATAGATTACCAATTTTTTTCTGTTAAATAGGAACATTAAAACAGGATTTCGTTAGCATCTAGAATTCTTAAAGAAAATTCTGTTTCTCATCTATAGGACTTGGCAAATTTTGTGTAAGTTCTGCAAACAATTAAATCACCAGAACTCAATGTTCATTATTTGATAAATTGAACATGGATCTATGTTGTTGATAAAATGTAGATACTGAATGTTTAGAATATTTCCACAGCTTACTGAATTTTTGCTTTTTTTTCCTCCAGCATAAAAAAGAGTGAGTTTTTGTATGTTTTTTTTTTCTTTTAGTTTGCTTCCCTCCTGCTAAAATGTTAAGATAGACTTAAAGTTTTAGATCTATTTAAAAAATGATATGTAAGCATATACATATAAGTTCATAAAAGTAAACACCACATTGAAGACTTACTGTTATTCTAATTACACATAATTAGTAAACTATCATTATGTAATTTTAAATTTTCAATTCAGAAAAAATATTCAAATATTGTAAAGAAAATAAATTCATTTAATTATTGAAGTATGTTCCTTTTAATACTATGTGAGATTAAATGTGAAACACTTTTAAATATAAAATGAAATTTTAAATAATATATATAATATTGTACTCTAGGATGATTAAGCATGATGAAGAGAATCATTATTTTTTATTACAATTAAAGTTTCTTATGTATACAGAAATGGAATCTGTACTTGTCATTCCTTCTCAGGACAAGTAATGTCTTTTTTCCACAAACAGGTTACTCCTACGGGCATTTAAGCAGAAAGCCTGGTTTGATAGCATTCAGATACACACCTATAATTTTCCATTCGATGACCTCGATTTGAACAATACATACAAGACCAGAAGCTGTAAATACTATAAGCCAAAAAACACCCTTTGAATCAAGCCTTCTTGATCACTATGCATGAACTTTTTGATGATTTATTGCATTCTGTTTGCCAATGTTCTGTTAAGGATTTTTCCATCTATATTCAATAATGGGATAAGTTTAAATTTCATCTTTTTTGTTGCTGTTGTTGTTATTGTTGGTTGGATATTTGTCTTTTTTGGAATCCGGATAATGCTATCTTCCAGGAATGACTTTCAGAGTACTCATTTCCTTTCAATTTCATTAAAAAGCTTGAGGAGTATCGGTGTTAGTTCTTCTCTAAAGTTTCTGTAAAATAAGCATTGACTCCATTGGGACCTGGGCTTACCTTAGTTGGTAGGTTTCTTTTCTTACTACTGCTTCAGTTTCATTGCCTGTTATTGGACTGTTCACAGGGTTTTTAAATCTTGGGGCAGTTGTAACTCGTTTGATCTAGGAATCTATCCATTTCTTCTTGATTCTCCATTTTATTGGCATGCAGGTTTACTATAATTGTGCTTATCTGATTTTTATGTCCAGGAGTACTTGTTTTGTGATGGTGGGTGTGCGGTTTTCAAAGATGTGTGTGGTTCAAAACTTAAAATCTGTGGAGTTCATGGTTCTTAATACTCTAAAACTACAACTCTAAGATTGTAAATATTATATAAAAGCATTCTTTGGTATAGAATGACTTGTATAGCAGGAAAAAAAAGCAACATAATTATCCATTCCTTGAGATATGGTTAAAGTAATAAGGACAACATATTATATAGCAATATTGTATAGTAATTATATACATAATTACTACTATATAGTACATATTATACAGTAATATAGTAATATTGTGTCGATATTGAATGAGTTACAATGTGGATAGGTTATTGTGAAAACACTCAGTTCGAGAACTATAATTCAATGTGTCATGAAAGGTACAAAACTATCCCAGAGAAAAAAGCCTTCTTTGCTGATAAGAATGCACTTTTTCTTGGTCCTTTAGATACTACTCTATGTGCAAAAAGTTTCCTCTGCCCTCTGAAGGTTGGTATCTCTTGGAATAAGTAGGAAAGAATATTGGGGAAAAGAAAGCATTTCATAAACCAAAGTTCTAATATGTTAATATAAAATTTTAAGTATATTTTAAAAACATTACAAAATGCAATTCCCCTAACATGAATACTTTTTAAACAAAATTATCACTAATTCTCTGATGAGATAATTTCGCTGTTATTTTGTAAGTGGAAGACTGTATAAATGCAGAAATATTGAAAATTGCTGTAGAAAGCAGGCAACGGAGTTTGATTTTGACAAAACTAATTCTCCTCATTTATAACGGTAAAGAATCATGCTATGCTCAAAAGAATTAGAAAGATTTTTCCACAAGAATTGTGCACACTGTACTTTCATTTACTTGTTAACTCAATAACAGAAAATGGGAAATTATGTTACCCATAAGTGTTCAGAAAAATGGTTAGTACCCTCCCAAAAAAGAAAGAAAAATGGATAGTAAATAGTTAATGGCAATATATCTAACACTGCATTACCCATATGGAAAAATAAAATGAAGCATTTAAGCAATTATGTATGTAATTCATCTTACTGAAAGCAAAATGGTTCATTGCAATTAGTCTGGCAACGTATAATACAAAAATACAATTTCTGTCTAAGAAGTAGATTTTGTGATTTTCCCCCCTCTGGCAAGAGATTTACCCTCTTAATTACACCTTGCTAATGAATATTTTAAAATTAATTTTATTACTACAATATTTTCCAACTGATAGGGAAAAATCGAAGGTCAAGAGCACAGATAAACATATGAGGTACTGTCTTAAATTGGAATTTTTTTACTTTTCTCACATTATTAAAGTGATGAATCATGTAGAGGAAAACTTTAAGTCAACTGAGGTAAGTAATAATCACAATTATGCACTTTTTTAAAGCAATGAAAAGTATTTGAATATCCTCTCGGAAGAGGAAGTTAGTAATGAAAATGACTAGTAAACGCGAGGAAGATTGCTAAGCCGAAGGTACCTGAAGAAAGTAATTGAGTGTGGAAACTGAGAGAGATGAGTTTATAGGTGTGAACCAGGACCAAGATCACAAACTAAATCAGAGATCATGGGTTTTACTCTGAGAGGGATGAAAAGATGCCGGAGAGTGTTGTACGGAGGGGTGATACAATCTGATTTATGATGAGGTCTACCTGTAGTCTGCAATGGGAACAAATCCCGTGGAACAAGAGCAGAAGCAGACCAGGTACAAGGCTATTGTATTAATGTGTGCCAGAAAAGAAAAAAAAAAGACTCAAATTTGAGTGATACCGTTGAAGTAGAAGAGGATATTGTAATATATGTACATTAAAAGTAGACTATCCGGATTGTTGACACATTACAACATTTTCTCTTGTTCTTAGATTCATGCTCGCTCCATGAAACTGAAAGCAGATAATATGAGCTCTTTAATTTAGGTAATTCTATTTCTAAAGTACAAAATAAATGCCAAAATACCACTGTAATCATATATTCCATTTCTATACAATATAGTATTTTGAAACTGATCAATATACTTCTAAATATCTGTACATGCAATTATATGTATATGCATATGTATATATTGATTTACTATAAATGTTTAGCAACTCAGAAATTTTTGATATGACAATAAATATTGAACTAAGCAGAATTTAGGTTAAATGCCTAGAAATTCATACACATGCAAATGAGGGTGAAGTGTTATTTGAATTAATAGAGAAAAATGAACAGCCAAGTTTTAATTATCACCTCTCCCATATAACTTTCCTTTACAGATGCATTTTAATAACTCCTTATATCTAAAACAACCCTTTGATAAAATAAGGCATGTTCTTGTTGTCTTATGTTTTTTTTCCTTTCAGAAAGTCTAACCGTTTCGATACAGGTTTCAATCATTTTTCATTACTTCTTCTGAACATTCCCATATTTATATTTATCTCTTATTACCCCTTAGTATCTTTCATAGTACAGCTAAGATTATTCTGCTGTGCAAGAATATTCTCAGATTTAGCTATTACAAATTGTGCCGCTATAAACATGCTACGCATGCCTTGCTGTGGTGTGATGTTCTTTGGGGAAAATGCATAGCAGGGTCATACAGAATTTCTCATTTCAGTTCTTCAAGAACTCTCCATAATTATTTCCATAATGGTTATACTAGTTCACATTCCAACCGACAATGAAGGAGGGTACCCTTTTCACAACAGCTTGGATGGTATTTGTTATTGTTTGATTTCTTAAATATTATCCTTCTTTCCAAAATAAGATGGAATCTTAGCATTGTTTTAATTTGCATTTCTCTAATGGCCAGTATTATTGAACATTTTTTATATGTTTGTTGACTGTATTATTTCTTCTGTGAAATGTCTGTTCATTTCTCTTGCCCATTCTTTGAGTGGATCTTTAACTATAGATGGTTTGATTTTTTTGAGTTTTCTATATATTCTAGATATTAGTCCTCTGACTGAGGAGTAGGTGGCAAAAGCAACCTGAGTATTCATCGATAGATGGCTTGATAAAGAAAATGTGGTATCTGTATATAAGGGAATACTACTCAGCTATAAAGAAAGACAAATTTGAGACATTTGTACGAAAATGGATGCTCCTGGAAAATATTATTTTGAGAGAAATAAACCAAACACACAAGCTTAAATACCATATGGTATCTCTCATTTGAATGAGGCAAAATACAAACAAAGATGGATAGAAGGGCACAAGAAGATGGATCTCTTGCAATAGGGAAATGGTCCAAGGAAACAAAGGGTGAGAGGAGAGGAAGAGGGAAAGTGGAAATAAGTAGAATAAAGATGTCATATACAGGAACCTCAATTAATGTAAATAGTACATGTCATAGTATCAGCTAAGATTCATAATATCAATAAGAATGAAAAATGGGATAAGGGAATTGGAGGAGGAGGGAGAGGGGGGAGGGAAGGGAATTTAAAAAAAAAAAAAAGAAACAAGCTGTAGTATGTACATGTAACCACCTCTAGCAAGATAACTATAAATTGCAATAATTGTAAACATATACCAATACAATAAGAAAGTTAAAAATTAAAAAAGCTTGAGAATACCCTTAGAGTGACAATGTCATATTTGATTTATCTCTAACACTTCCTATGTCTCTGATTTTTATTTTTCATCTGTTACATGATAAATTTCTTTTTTTTTAATTTGGGCTGCAACACTTTCAAATTTGTGAACAGTCAGAATTGTTAGATTTACAGGTTGTTAGCAATCCAAAACTTATTGAAACAGAATTTGTCTACATTTTCCATCATACTAAATGCTATATACTTTGAATATACAGTGTTTTATCATACATGGAAAATCATATGTAATATATATGGAAAATGAACCTGAGAAGTTTCATTTGTATTGATATTCATTTTCAAATATTTTAAAATAGAAACAAACTCATGTTTAATATTTTACCTTTACAAAATAAAATCTTTGTACACCACATTCTTCCTTAAACAGTTTTAATCTTGAAGAACTTGTAAGTTAAATTTAGGACAAAGTTTCAGGTTTTTATTTAATTTGAGATTACTCCTAGGAGGAAACTGATCTACAATCAGATTTTCTCATGGACAGCAGAGCTGTCTCATAACCTGAGATGGTTCCAGTCATACAGAAACTTTTGAGTAGGTGATGATCGGTACACTCACAAAAAAGTACACGCTGACTCAGTCTTAGTTATCTCCCTTATCTGGTATCCTTGCTCTGGAATCCAAGTTTTCTTCTCTCCTCTCTTACTATTCATGAAGAAATGCTTTATGTCTCCGGAACTACTTTTACTGTACTTCTTTCCAAAATACTTTTCCATTTTGCTTTTTTATTCAATAGTGATAATATCCTTTGTACTTGATGGGTTTAACTTTTTTTTTTTTTTTGGCATTACTGACCAGGAAATTAGAACTTGAAGGAATTGTTACATACACACACACACTCCACAGCTAATGCTTGTTATCCTCATGTCCAAATGCTACTCCCCACAACAAAACTTTATTTTTCTAGAGATCAAGCATGTCCACTCCCTAACATTTCTTATAATCATAAACTATAGTTCTTCCAGTGGTCCTATCTCATTTTCTGAAGATTTTGAATTTTGTTTATGTGATTGCAAATGAGGTCCTCTCTTTTCCATCTCTTTTATTGAAAATGGGATTTTTATATATCTCCTTGTTCTGCTTTAGCTCTAAAGTGTTCCCCAAATGTCTTATGTGTTTGGAAGGTAACTGGATCACTGGGATGCCACACTCATCAATGGCTTCATCCATTTGATAAATTCAGTAACTGAATGTGCTATTAAGAGGTAGGGCCTGTTCGAGGTGGGTACCAGGAGAATGACCTAGAAACGCGTATTCTTGTACCCACCTTTTCCCTTTCCCCTATGTTTCCTGACTGTCATAACTTGAGTACCTCTTCCTCTGCCACATCCCTCTGACATCATGTTTCTGTACTGGAGCTTGCCAACCATGCACTGAAATCATGTGCCAAAGTAAACCAGTCTTTCTTGAAGCTGCAAGGTGACAGGCATTTTCTCCCAGTGATGAGAAAGTGGCTAATACAGATAATAGTACCAGTGACACGAGTCGTTGCTGTGACCATGTAGCACAAAACCTCTGGCTGGTTTGGGGGAAGGATTTGGAAAGATTCAGAGATGCATGTGAGAGAGTACTTGAATGCTCTAAGCAGAGTAAAAAGAGATGGATGGGTGATTCTGGCACAACTTGTGAAACCAGAATACTGATTGGAAGGCAGACCAAAAGGTTTAGGCACAGGAGGCTTCGGCTGGAAACAAGGACTCTGTTGGCAATTGGACCAGAGGCCGTGTGTGTTATACCCTACCAGAAAAAATATCTGTTTTCATTTTGCCCATGACCCGGAACTTTGTAAGAGATTGAAATTAAGAACTGTGGACTAATTATTCTGGCAGAGAAAATTTCGAAGCTGCTCAATGTTCATCCTGAGGTGTGTGCATTGCTTGGTTCTTTTAGTCAGATTTACAGTGAAAATCAAGAGCAAAAATGCAGAGCTGAAAAGTTTGCAGTTTTATCAGAAAGTAAGCACCTGCAGCCAGAAGCATGACTGCTGAAAACATTAGCCTTTATCAGAAGCCAAGTAGTTTGCATCAGGGCAATAGGAAAGATGGATTGAAGGCAACTCAGGAATTAGCAAGGCCCCACCACTGACAGTAACAAGGGTACAAAGCTGTGAATCTCATTTGAGAACAGAACAAACTGGGCCCCTGCTTGAGAATGGCCATCCTGGAAATTGGTTCCCCAGGATTTTTTTTCACAATGCTCAGCCATCTAGGCACTTAGAGGCATCCACAGTCACAATCCAAGGAGTCCTGACTATTGCCTAAGCTGAAAGCAGAATTTATCATTCAGATGATGCTGGTTTTACAAGCATGCAGAATGCAAGAGATGGGATCATGGAGGATTCCGTCCAGACTAAAGAAGAGCGCTTGTAGTCGAGCAGCATGCCCCTGAGGGGAGTGTGTGAAGCTGTGAGAAGAAGCGTCCCAAGAGAGAGGCTGTGATGACTGCGAAGGGCAATGCCATAAAGATCAGGTTGCCAATCACTTTGGAGTTCACCTCTCCTTACAACTTGCCTCGGGTGTTTCACATGGAAGTGCAGGATTTAATTTTTGCCCTGCTGGCATTTGATCTTGCATTTGTTCCATTCCTTTTTGTTCTCATTTTTCCCCTTTTGGAATAGGAATGCTTACTTAGTGACATTCTTTGTGGGAAGAATTCAACTTTCTGCTTGAATTTTACAGGGATTCACATCTAAGAGTTTGCCTTGAGAGTTTGGACTTGGACTTTTCACTAATGCTGAAACTGTTGCAATTTTGTTGACTCTTAGATTTGGACTAAATGCATTTTACATAATGAGATTGACCTGGGTCTTTTGTAGGGGAGGGGATGAAATGTTATGGTTTAAATCTAAAATGTCCCCCAAATTCTCCTGTTTAGAGGTGGGGCCTATTTGGAAATCTTGGGTCACTGGGAGCACGACCTAAAAGGGTGTTTTCTCATCCTTGTCACCTCCTTTCTCTCTGACTTCTGGCTGCTCTGAAATCAGTAGGTGTCCTCAATCCTTCCCACTTTCATGTTTCTGTTTTGAAACTGGCCGACATTGGACTGACCCCACTTAGAACTGTGAGACAAACCTTTTCTCCTTTAAATTATGAATGCTAGTTGTTTTCTCTCAGCAATGGACAATGTTTAGAATGCAACGGATAAGAAATTAAGCAAATCGGAGAGAAAGACGACAACTGCATTTCATAAAACAAGAAAATTTCATATAAATTCTCATTTTCGATAACCTTTCAGAGTTTTTTTTTTTTAATAAAGCATCAATACTACTATCTAGTAGAACACTCAGAGTGTATATCAAATCTTCCTCATAAGTGCATGATATGTAAAATTAAATGTATATAAGTATATGTGAATAAATAGGTGTGCATATATACTGCATAAATAATAGTAAAAGTAATTTCTTTAAGATTACATTAGGCCTTTCATTGAATCATCACAATCTTTAGCAAATAAATTTTGAGTTTTTGGGTTTTTTGGGGGAGTAAGTGCTGGGGATTGAAGGTTTTGGTTTTTTATGAACGAGCATAATCAAAATATTCTTGTAGTTTACAATTTAAAATAATTTATTTTTAAAAGTACAGTTCTGGTCTTTGGATTATGTTCTGATCTACTTTAGTATTAACAATAAGAATGATAGGATTTAAACTAAAAGGAAACAAATTTCTTTGATATTACACACACAAACACTCATACGTAATCATCAATTTATTAAACCATTTTTATAATTTAGAAACAAATGTGTTTACCTGATTTTCTTTAATAAAGTTTATTGAACATTTTTATTTATTTTTAGATAAATCAGTGATGTTCACATTTTTGGAGAATGTACTGTGTCATAAGGGAGAAAAAAATGAGTGGAATCCTTTTTAATAAGTATTTCATAAACTGATATAAGAGATTTAATAGAAGTAGCATATATAAGTGTTGAGTGTCATGATTCTGTTTATAGATACTCTAGGCACATAATTGCATTTTAGTAAAATTGTTAATAAAATTTGTCATTTCTGATTCATATATCCACTATTCTAGAAATTAAATTTTATTTAAAAAACATAAAATTAAAGCTATTCATATAATTATGAATATACTGCATTTAAACACTCTTTTGCTTGATACTTTATATAATGAGAGAATATTTAATTACAAAATAAATGTGTGTGAAATTTATTTTTCTACCATGTATATGTGGTTTTACTATATTTATTATGTAAGCATTGAAAGAATTAGAAATAAATGCTAAATGCTAAATTATTTAAGTGTACTTGGAAGAGAGTTGAACAAAACAAATGATAGTAAATTCAAATCTACGTTTATAATTTAATACGTAAAATCACATTAGAATTTGGCAGAATATCCCTGATATAAGTAGCTAAAACACATTCAGGTAGGGAATTAGTCCAACAGATATATTGCCTTTAAACATTTTATGATAGTTTATGGAGTAGTCATTCTCTGGAGGAAGCCGAACACTGATAAACTACCATGAACGACTATGATCCTATAACAGGAAATTCATACTTGCTGTTCCATTCTCTTTCTCTCAAAATTCTCACAGACAATAACTAGGAATACTACTCTCTTTTTGTGTGCCTTGTACCTTGTATGAAGAAAGATAAACGTATTTATAAACCTACAAGCATCAGCCTACAATGCTGCTAGGACTAGGGAGAGTGCTTCTGAATAGTTTCTGGTCATCCTGAGTAATCCAGGAGAACAAAATCATGACACAGGTGCCTTAATCCTGAGTAATTTTCTTACCATGCACGTGGTAAAAGGAAGACATCTGGTAGTCTTATTAATAAATATAAGTAATGATTTTCAGAATGGTACATAATTTTCTCATAGAAAAAATATATTCATAATTTTTATAGATTAGAAGTTTTTGAAAGCTGGTTTTAAATAAAAGACAGATGGCTTTTAACAAGTGTTTCCTGCACTAATGCCCTGTGGTATTAAAAAGAAACATGTCATGACTAAATTTTGTTTAATTCATAATGTTAACAAGGAGATTTTTTTTTTAAATTAGTTGCAGAGAACATATTCTCCATTGGAGACTTTGTAAAGAAATATAATTAACAGCAAAACTACACACAAGAAAGATAAAAATCAGGTACTGAAAATATTTACAAAACAAAAAATAAAAAGGATAAAGATACGGTTGGGTGGGAGGGGAGAGAAGGAAAAAGAGATGTAAAAAGAAATTAAGTTGTATTATGTACATGTACCAACCCCCCATAAGGAATTTAAACATTATATACTGCACTCATGTACTAATAAAAAAAGTAAAAAATAAAGAAAGTAAAATGAGCTGGGGATTTAGCTCAGTGATTAGAGTGCTTGCCTTGCAAGCACAAGGGCCTGAGTTCGATCCCTGGCACCACAAAAAAAAAAAAAAAAAAAATGTCTCCACAAAGATAGAAAAGGATAAAAAAAAAAAAAATTATTGAATAAAGCATTATACCTTTTAGTCTTGTCACGTTGACTGGATTTAGAGATGCCTGCGAGTCTGGTTGGATCATTAGGGTGTTCTACTCATCAGGGGATTAATCTACCAGCGTTCATAGTTCAGTGTGTTTTAGGGTGTGAGGTAGAGGAGGGGGCATCGCTCGGGGTACGGCTTTGAAGAGTGTATTGTTTCAAGACACTGTGTCCAACCTGTTGTGCTTTCAGGCCACAACTAACTAAGCAGCTTGTCCTACCACACCCATCTGCCATCATTCTTCCTTGCAGATAGCAGAGTCTTCTGAAAGCATGAGCCAAATAAATTTCTCCTGTACAGTGCTGGTACCACGCTTTTGTACCAGCAAGGGCTAACCTGACTAATGCAAGCATTAAACCACAATGTGATGTGCCCATGATCTGTTATCAGATTATCACTGCAGGAAGAAATCATATCACTGTATATAGCCAAGCAGACAACAGCTTATTATGTTTTCACTGTAATTACTAGCTCTCAAATAAGGGCTAGGAAAAATGTATATATATATCATATAGTTATCAAAAATCACTCAGTCATTGGTGTGACCATCCATATGAACTATTGTATTTAGCCAAAGGAAAAACTAAACCGTAAGACAAGAAGACAATAAGTAGTTTTGCAAGTTGGAACACAAAGAGAGAACAGGTAAGCCTGCTATCGTCTACTTGCATTTCGAACACATGACTCCCAGATATGTGAAAAACATATTGCAGGGTCTTAAAGCGAGCAAGATGTGTAAGTAGCTTCCAAATAATGTTGTGAGCATTTTGAAGAACTAAAGCAAGAACGTAAAATAGCAAGTTTTCTGAAATAAAGGTTGTAAGAAAAGGTTAGCTTTTTATATGTCAACGGGAAATACGGGGGTCTTAATTTTGATTCACACGTCTTTTCTTTTGTGAGACGAGGTCTCGCTGCTCAGGTTGGTTTTGACCTTCCCTGTGCAGCCCAGACCAGCCTTGAACTCGCAGTGATTCTCCTGATGCAGCCTTCCGAGTGCTGGCCTAACAGGCATTCACGACCATGCCTGGTGTTTGTTGCATCTTTACGCAACATAAACCCAATTTATTAGCTGAACTGCAAAATTACTTTTTAAAAGCCCCAAAATTTTAAAATGCACGTATACATATGTGCACAAATCACTCTAAAATGTTGATTGTAAGTTAACCTTTTTATAAAATTTTATTTACTATAACCTGACACAACCAGAGGGAAACTATTCTCCATTTTCCCTATTTCAAAATTATATTTTAATCCTTTTAAAGATTATTTAAATCACAACTTCCTCTTGTTATTGTCGACAATGAAGGGAAGATACTCGAGACAGATAGATTTTACAGTGCCTTAAGGCGGACCTTCGATTCTGAGACAGGAGAAGAGCAAACTGTCCCGGCACGTCGGCACTCACTTCAGTGCATATAGCTCCAGACGCATTCAGGAGCGGGAGTGTGATTTGATACCTGCATTACCATCTTAGGTGCTAGAGCATAATGTTATTTTTTTTTTCCGTTTCAATGCTGCTTTTATAGTTAAAAAAAATACAGGTTTTTATTTAGATTTTTTTGGGAAGAGTACAATAATGGAGTGTTCAATGCCAAAATAGGTTGTATGCACTGATCCTTTTAGTTTTCGTTGGCACCAATTTCCCATTTCATTGCTTCAGAATAACATAAGTGCATAATGGCTTGCTACTATACAATTTCACTATTTCACAGCTAAGGAATTTAACTTTAACTTTGCAATTTGGGTTCTGTCAAGACTGCAACTGTTACATCTCCTTGCATTGATTCTGGCAATTCTAATTAAACACGTTTGTTTCGTGCAAGACTTCCCTTAAGAAAATCTTTCAAGTAGTAAATTGTCTTTTTCTGTTATTAATCAGAAGGATGCGATTGCTTAATCCCTTCTGATTCTCTCTCTCTCTCTGTTGTGCTCTTTTCTCACTTTCTCTCTTCTTCCCCACTGAATTCTTATGTGATTTTGAATTCGTATATTTTATTTTATGATTGAAAAATATTTTAAACATGATTTTTTCATTTTATCAAGCTCATATTACATGAAACATAATAGAAATTATTTTCATTTTAAAACTATAGTTTACAACAATGTTCAACAGTCAGAGCAGGAAACCTAGTACTAGCAAAACTATCTAGGCTTTTTCATTACATTATCCTTTTAGCTTCTCAAAGATAATTGTTGGAATGTGATTGTTTATCTTTTCCCTGAACTTTTACAATTTTCTAATGATGATTAAGCCTATAAATGATTATAAAAATGTGTGTATATAATTATTCTGGCTCCTGATCTTAAAATATTTTGTACTTGACTCTGAGAATCATTTAAGTATAAAATTATAAAACAAATGACTGTAACCCATTTCTCAATGAAATGCTCAATAGAATTCTATTAAACAAATTAACTGCATATAATCTGTCTAGCAATAAACACTTAGGATCATTCTATGTTTGCTATTAACCACAAGCATATCATTAACATTGTTATAGATGCTATTGTATATCTTTGGAAAGGTTCTAAAATAAAAATCAATAAAATGGAGAAAAGATAGATAATAGGAAACAGAGAGATAGACCTTTTATACGTGGAAAGAGGACCAAGAGTTGGAGGGAAGGAGGAGGGGGGATAGGGGTGGGTATATGAAAAGAATTTAGATGTGTTATGTCCATCTGCTGGCTCACCATATGAATGCAGTCATTATGTACTACAAACATATACTAATAAAATGAAACATTTGAATAAATAGCAGATACTTTTCTTTTGGGAAAATGTGTAACATAATTGGTTAGCGATTTCCAGATTTAAATTTCCAAAAGTGTCTGGTAAAATATTCGGGATAGTTGTACAATGTATTTTAACACAGTAAACTATAATAACATATTGAAGTACATGTGTAAGAACAAAAATATATTTTCACTTCATAATCTATGTATTAAATTCATTTTATTGAATAATGCCTTTTGTTCAATGAAAATTAACCAAATTTCAAATTTATATCAGTATTTTTTAAATCTGCTTATAAAATACTAAAAATTGTCAACATGGGAAAATAATCCTTGTAAACTTTTTAAAGAAAAAATTCAAGTTATGTAATGCTTAAAATATTAAGTTAAATTTATTGAAATATGTTAAAATGTATATTTATAACATAAACACACAGCAATATAATGAAACCTACCTTGCTTTCATATCAAATTCTACATATATATTATTATAACTATATCAGGCAGAATGTATTCAAGAGTAGTAGTTTATGTGCACCAGGTTTCTTTTACTTGATTATATACTTTAAATTTGGTACAATGGACACACATTATTCCAATTTAAGTAAAAACTATTTGTAAAATATATTATCAATGTAATAGTTCTATACATTTATGTTTCTTTTTTAGAACATTATGACATTAAAGGTTTATACAGAAATAATTTCATTTCATGGTTAGTAGCAGAGACCATTTTCTCAGCAAAGCTTTGTTTTGTTGTGTGACCTTTTTTTCTCTAACTTATAGAAAAACAAAACAAAGAAACAGAATGCTTTAAAATAAAAATCTTTCACCCAACAATACTGTCAGGGATTATATGTTCTTTCACTAAAAGTAAAGGCCAAAATTGAATAAGCCAGAGAGAGAGAGCGACAGAGACAGAGACAGAGACAGAGACAGAGACAGAGACAGAGACAAACGGTTTTATTATTCTTTAATATTTCAGGGTTAAGGTTAAAATGATATTTTGTCTTATTTGTATTGTATTCATATTACAGATATGATTCTGCTAGTATTTGTGTGTGAGGTGAAAATAGTACTATTACATAATTAGGAAAAATGTATGCTTGGCGTTTCTTTTCTATTATTATGTGACATTGAATGGCTCTTACATACCACGGATCTTAGTGTTGATTAAAATGGCATTTAAAAGAAATGTAATCACCATGTACTGCAAGCAGGTACTAATAAAAAATAAAAACATGTAAAAACAAATAAAAGTACTCGATATATAATATGGAAGGTCCATGATGATTGTTGAGATAAACAGGGAAATTGGAAAAATGAAAAGTCATTTTTATTAGCTGAAATATAGCAGAATAAAGGAAATGCTTCAAAGTGATTAAGCAAAGGAGAGATTTTATAGTATTGGAGTGAGTCACTAAGAAGCTATGTGAAGCCTTGTACCAAAATTTCTGAGAACAGCAAAATCAGAAACAAAAACTTCATGCTTTTAAAAGTTTACAGAAGAAAAGAGAGGAGAACTAGAAAGGGAAATGGGGGAAAGAAGGAAGGGAAAAGGGAAAGAATGGGAAAAGGGAAAAAATGGAAAAATGTAAATAAACCTGCTGTAAATAAGGAAAGGGGGGAGTGGAAAGGAGGAGTAGGGAAAGGGGGGAACCAAGATGCATCATGTACAGGTACAAAATAACCATGATGAATGTGATCATTATGTATACAGTGTACCAATACATGGACTTGGTAAAAAAATATAAAATAAAAATAAAAAACATTTATAGAAATAAAGGATATATGTTGCAAAGAACAAAACATAAAATACATACACACACACAAAGAGAGAAAAACATATATGGAGAGAAGTACCCTGAAGTTCCCTTAATAAATGTATGTGTAGTCAATCCTAAGAAAAATATCTTTTATTTGTGAGCAAGTGGCATGTTTTAGCTGAGGTGAATGGAGACAAGGAAAAAAATTTAGGAGAACAGGGGAATTGACAATGGTTCTCAAAAATGTTTTGTTTTGTTTTGTTTTGTTTTGGAATAGAGGCCACCTCATGTTAGAATAATTAATGTATATTTTTATTTACTGTTGTATAGCTAATTCCTAAGGCACATTAGAAATGTACTAGAGAAACATAAAATTTTCTTAATGAATTTACAAATACAAGGGAATGTTAGTTATGTTAGTATGTAAACCAGTTATATGATTCAACGTGTAAGTCTATAAAGGACAAAAATGACTGGGAACAGGTAGTCGTGTGAGTAGGGATAAGGAACAAGGTATAAAAAGAAAGTTTTTCTTCAAAACAAGAAAAATATATTTTTGCTCTCATATGGCCAAACACTTTTTTCCGTACACAGGTTATAATAAGACATTGTGGAATTTGGAGAAGATCTGTCTTATTAATATCAATAATATACACTAAACCCAGTTTCACAGAAGTATTGTTTGAAGCCCTCCTCCATTTTTGCAAATATATATCAAAATATAATTAAGAAAACTCAGCTTCTTTGTATTAGGAATAATTACATCTTTGTGTTGTCCATTCTTGATCTGAATTACAGACCAATGCTCTTCTACTAACTGTTCAAAGATATTTGTTGGGGAATATTAGGCAATACAAAAGTATGTCTGGCCCTTATGAAACATGTTTTAACAGGTCCCAACTATTTTTCACTGAATACTAGTAGTTTTTATAATATTAAAAGTTGTTTGAGCTGGGGATTTAGGTCAAGTGGTAGAGCGCTTATCTAGCAACCTAATAGGGTGGCCCTGACTTTGATCCCCAGCATCCCCCGCAAAAAAAAAAAAAAAAAAAAAAAAAAAAAAAAAAAAAAAAAAAAAAAAAAAAAAAAAAAAAAAAAAAAAAAAAAAAAAAAAAAAAAAAAAAAAAAAAA